>PVIY010004967.1:0-98222 GCA_004026745.1 Myrmecophaga tridactyla
AAAACCCTGCTTGTTCTTTTGGGAAGGTTTTGGAGAGCAAATGCAAGCAGTGTCTCCTAAAGCAGCCTTTCTCAACCCATTGGATTCTTCCCATGTGAAGCCCAAGAGGCCCAGGGATGTACCACTTTCTGTACAGTGGTGAACCAGGTAATCAGACTGATAAACAGTTTAACTCAATTAGCTATGCTATTAGCTTTAATATATAACTGCTTCTCAAAGACCCATTTCCCATTAAAATAAAAAATAACAGTGAGTTTATTTTTTTTAAATAAAAAATGTTTCCCACCTCTGACATCTGGATCCAAATGCTTGACCATAGGCTATTGGGGCTAATCCTCTTCTTTTGTGCTAAATTCCATCCCCTTTGCTTACCCAAGGACATTGCTTTGCGAAGTCTTCCCTCTCTGCTGAGACTTCCAATTTTCCTTCTCTACTGCTATCAGCATAAAATCACGCTATCACTTCTCCCACTTTTTGAAAACACTTTCTTGTCCCTAAATCACCCTCCAGCTCCTGCTTCATTTCTAGGTCCCCTTTATCTAAAAGTTCCGTTATTTGCTGCCTCCAACACCACTCTCTTTTTCCATTATTTATTTTTTTTCCTGCATGGGCAGGCAACAGACATAGAACCCAGGTCTTCGGCATGACAGGTGAGAACTCTGCCTGCTGAGCCACTATGACCAACCCTCCAGCACCACTTTTAATCTCTGTACTCCTCTTTGGTCTTGGCTTTGGCCCCATCTCTCCATTAAAACTGACCTTGTCAAGGCCACCCCAGTCTCCAGCTGCTGACTTCAGTGGCCACTCTTTGCCCTTGACTTTGACCTATCTGCAGCTTTTGAGGATGGACTGCTTTCTCCTTGAAGCTCTTGGCTTCTGGGCATCTCATTCTTGGTTTTCCTTGATTCTCTTTCTCAACTCCTTTGCTGATATCTCCTCACCACCCTGACTTGTAAACAATGGGTGTCCAAGAGCTCGGTTTTCAGCTCTTTTCTTCTCTTCCTACACTTGTTCTTTTTACAATCTTATCAGATCTCTATACTAATATTTCTTAAATTCATATTTCCAACCCTGACTTCTTCGCTGAACTCAAGTATCATGTGTGCAACTTCCTGTTCAGTATCTCTCAGGCACCTGAAGTGTCCCTTTGCTCTGCAGAGCTATCACTCTGGTCCCATCAGCACCATTAACCATGGCGATTAATTAATTACGGAATCAATTAATTGCCATGGTTAATTACTTAATAATTAATTAATCGCTGAATTAATTAATTATTCAACTAATTACTGAGTTAATTAATTAATCACCAAATTGATTAATTGCCCTGTTAGTTGCAATGGCTTCCTAACTGGTCTCTCTGTTTCCAACCTTTTCCTGCTGCAGGTTATTCTCAAAATAGTAGAGTGACCCTTTCTGTGCATGCAAGATTATGTCCCGCCTGTGCTTAAAAACTGACTTGTTTCCACCCCATTCAGAGTAAAAGCCAAGTCCTTGCACTCATTGCACCTGCTGGTTTCCTGTTGCTTCCCAGTCTGCTCTCCCATAGCTCAGACCTCTTGGCCACACTGGCTGATTTGCTGCTTCTCACCCAACAGACCCACTCCCACATCAGGGCTTTAGCACCTGATGTTTCCTTGCTGCTTAGAATTATCTTTTTTTCAGATATCTACATGACTCCCTCAGCTTCTTAAGCTCTATGCTCAGATGCCTCTCCTGGCCACTGTTTAAAGTTGTATCCCCCCACTACCCCATGTTACACCTCTCTTCCCAGGTTTATTTCTGTCCTTAGCACCTATTACCTTCTTCTTTTCTTCTTTTTTTTGCATGCCGTATGGCATGAATGTATGTATGAATGAATGTACCACATTTCATTCTTTTCCATATCCCTTATTGCAGCAACATTTGTTGAATTTTTGTTCATCTTTTCTTTCTTTTGTTTGCTTGTTTGTTTTTGGGAAGTGCATGGGCCAGGTATTATCTTCTAATGTGTATATGTAATACAAGTATCTGTTTATTTCTTCTGCCCCAGCCCACTAGTATGCAAACTTCTTGAAATCAGGGATTTCCATTTTCTTCATGTCTGCATCCCTAACACGTAGAAGAGTGCCCTGAAAATGTGGGTGATGAGCACATATTTATTGAATGGAAGGCAAAACAAAACAGGCTTTATCTGGTAGGACATGGCCAGTCAATGGAACAAAATATTTGGAATCAAGAAGTAAACTGGTTGCCACTCAAGAATGGCTTTTTAGGAGTCAATAGTTTTTCCTCAGTTTAGGTCAGTGGTCTATGGACTCTCAACATATATAATGAAGTATTTATAATTCTTTACAATTTGCAAGTGTTTTTCAGGTAGATAATTCCCCAGTGAAAATAAATTGAGAACTCAAAGCTGTGGGAGAAGCCAGGGAATAATAGGTGAGCTAATGGTGCCCTCTAGTGGAGAAGTGAGATGTGCACTTTTCGTTGCTACCTGGATACTTACTACTAAGACACTTAACCCAGGGAATGCCTAGGAACTGGGTGTCTCCAGTGTATCATTTGATCTTAGAGTATTGCATTAAACTTTTAAATTTAATAGAGTGTAAATCATTAGATAAAGGACATGTACAAGCACTACCCAAAAGAAGGCATAGCCAATTAACATTTGAAAAAGTGTTCCAATTTCATTGGCAATCACAAACTACAAATTAAGAAAAGAGTGTAATACTTTTTCATCTAGAAAATCAGTAGAAGATTTGAAAATGATTGAAGGTGTGAGGAAAGAGAGATTTCTATTGTTGGCAGCGTCATAAATGGGGATTGGGTTCTTAACTTGATGTTTTGGGGTTATTTTGGGGAGTAGGAAGCTAAAATTATATGGAAATTTTTGTGTGTTGTTGCATTTTATCCCAAGGAGGGGTGCAAATGTCTTCAGATCTCAAAGGGATCCATATTACCAAATGTTAAGAACAAATGTTTAAATTATTTCTGGAGTGTTATTTGGCATTTTGTGCAAAAGGGGTCATGGGTCTTCGCGGTTATGTGTATTCCAGCATTGTTCTGAATGGTGAGCAACTACAAACCACCTAACTGTTCAACAAAAGGGGAGTTTGAAATAAATCCCATTCCAGCCACATGACAAAGTCATTACAACTGTTGCAATTGTGATATATAAGCATTAATGATGTAACAAATGTTTGCCATCTATACTGAGATAGAGTGTTTATTATTTAGAATATGTGGTGTGATCCTGAGTTTATAAAAACATAAATTTATGATGTGCACAGAAAGACTTGCAAATACATATGCTAAAGTGCCAATGGTAATTACATCTACCTCATGGGATTATGGGGAACTAAATGTTTTGTGTTTGTCTTTATTTAAAAAAAAACCTACAATGCACATAAATTATTTTGTAATAAAAAGCATAAATATCATAGAAAGAAAAGTTAATTTTTCTGTCAGTTAAAATATTTGACATAGGCAGTTCTATAAGTTTTAAGCAGCCCACTGAATTGTGCAGGTACACATTTATGAAAGCACTTTAAAGGATTGGAACAATAATCATGTAATAATCTACAAATTGCTTCTGTATGCAGGAAGAGCTTCTTTAAAAGCGGTTTAAAATTTGTAATTTTTCAAAGAAATAGCAATATATAGATTCATCCCTTTGTTTGACAAGACATTGAAGCCTTTGTACTACCTTAAGTCCTTTCTAGAATGAGGCAAGGTAAAATTAAAAAATAAAATAAAAAATAAGAAAATAACATTAGCAATGGTAAATAGGTGACTCATTTAAAATATCATTAATCAATAAGTTTCCTGCAAGTATTTTCAATTAGAACCAGTTATTGAAGTTTGGATTTATCAAATCGGATTTATCAAATTTTTGGTTATTTTTAGAAAAATGTCAGCATGGCGACTTACATAGAACTGGCCCTTCTTTTACCTGTAAATCTTAGGCGCCAAGGAAATAATATAAGAGAGGCTTAGTAAGGAAGCAACAATTCCTGAACTTGACTTTTACTTTTTTTTTTAGTAAATCTGAAGTCACCAGACAGAACTTCTCTAGTACAAAGATGTCATTGAAGGCTCTGATTAAGTCTATCTGCCTTCCCATTTGGTATTGTGTTTTAGGCATGGTCTCTGCCTTCTAACTTCAGCAGAAGTAAAGTGATACTAGGTCAGGGGCGGGGGTGGGGGTACTATAGCACAGTAAGAGCACTGTGTTCCTTATATAGATACAGTTCTTACAAAGAAGAATCAGGATTCTGAATACAGTGTAGCTGTCTCAACAAATGAAACAGCACTGGGGATAGGGCAGGATCTCTAAGATATACGGGAAAGAGAAGAAAGCCAGGTGCAGGACAGCTCACATGCTACCTTTTGTGTGAGTTGACATGTATCAGGGTTTTTAAATGCAGAGACTAAAACTGTCAAATGTAATTGCCTCCAGAAGGAACAATGGGCGCAGAGGGAGGTTTACTTTTTACTGGAATATTCTTTTGTGCATCCTTCCCTCCCCAACATAAAATTAAAAAAAATTCCATGTATCACTTCTTCAAACAACAGAGACAGAAAACCATTATTAAAAAAACCTACCCCAAGAAAATTTTGTTGTAATATAAATACTTTTCAACCTCAGAGCTTGGCTCCCCTGTTCTGAGCGCCAACAAAATGTTCATTTATTTAGTTGAAACTCATCATTAGGCTTTTGATTAAGCACTGCTATATTTTTTATTTCTTTTTTTAATTGAGATATATATTCACATAGCATATAATCATCCAAAGTATACAATGAGAGGCTTACAGTATCATCATATGGCAGTGCATTCATCATCGCAATCTATTTCTGAACATTATCCTTACTCCAAAAAATAAAAAATAAAAAAAAGAATAAAATAAAGGTGAAAAAGAACACCAAAAACACCCCATACCACCCATCTCTTCCATTGCTCATTTACTTTTTTCCTTACTCCTCTGTTCATGCACTGGATAAAGGGAGTTACAGTCACAAGGTTTTCAGTCACACAGATGTACCTTAAAAGCTGTATAGTTATTCAGTCATCTTTAAGAATCAAAGCTTATTACAGTTCAACAGTTTCAGGTATTTCCCTCTAGCTACTCTAATACACCAAAAACTGAAAAGGTAGCTCTATATAATGCACAAGAAAACCTTCAGAATAACCTATCACCTCTATTTAAAATCTCTCAGCCACTGAAATTATATTTTGTTTCATTTCTCTTCCCGTTTTTGGTCAAGAAGTCGTTCTCATTCTCATCTTGCCAGGGCTAGCCTCATCTTGGGAGTTCTGTCCCACATTGCCAGAGAGATTTGCACCCTTTGGAGTCACGTTCCATGTAGGGGGGAGGGCAGTGGGTTTCAGCTGCAGAGTTGGCTTAGAGAGAGAGAGAGGCCACATCTGGGCAACAAAAGAGGTTCTCTGGAGTTGACTCTTGGGCAAAAGCATAAGTAGGATTAGCTTCTCTTCTGCAGGACTAAAGTTTTGTAAAAGCAAGCCCTAAGATTGAGGGCCTGGCCCATCAAATTGGCAGTCCCCAATAACTGTGAGAATAGCAAGTCATCCACAGGAGGGTAAGTTTAGTATTTCCACCTTTTCCACCAGTCTCTTAAGCAGACTTTGTAAATACTTTTTAATCTTCTGCCCATATTACTCTGGGATGTATCAGGACATCCCAGCAACCTGCACAAACCAACAAGATCTGACTCCTCATTTAAGGTTCCATGTAATTATGGCATTTGAATAAACTGAACATACAAGTTAGATTACATAGTGTGTGTGCTGGTTTGACTGTTTTGTACCCTAGAAAAGCCAATTTCTTTAATCTCATTCAATATTGTTGGGTGGGAGCTTTTTGATTGTTTCCATGGAGATGTAGCCCACCCAATTGTGGGTGGTAACTTTTGATTAGGAGGTTTCCATGGGGATGTGTCTCTACCCATACGAGGCAGGGTTTGCTTACTGGAGCTTTTTAAGAGGGAACCATTTTGGAGAAAGCTTTAGTGCCCACACAGTCAGAAATCTTTGGCAATGAAGAATAAAAATGACCCTCTTCATGAAATAAGAAGCCTGGAGAGAAAGCTAACAGACGTCATCATGTTCGCCATGTGCCTTTCCAGTTGAGAGAAAAACTGTGAACATCATCGGCCTTCTTGAACCAAGGTATCTTTCCTTGGATGCCTTAAATTGGACATTTCCATAGCCTTGCCTTAATTTCACAGATTTAGAACTACAAATTTGCAACTTAATAGTTCCCCTTTTTAAAAGCCATTCAATTTCTGGTATATCGCATTCTGGCAGCTTACAAACTAGAACAGATTTTGGTACTGGAGAAGTGGGGTGCTATTGTGGTTTGCAAATACCAAACGTGTTGAAATGGCTTTTTAAATGGATGAGGGGAAGATTCTGGATGAGTTGTGAGAAGCTTTATAGAGAAGGCCTAGAATGCTTTGAAGAGACTTTTGGTAGAAATGTGAACTCTAAAGATACGTCTGATGAGATTCTAGACAGAAATGAGGCACGTGTTATTGCAAACTGGAAGGAAGGTGATCCTTGTTTTAAAATGGCAGGTAATCTGGCAAAATTGACTGCTGGTTTTAGATGGAAGGCAGGTTTTAAAAGCCATGAACCTGGATATTTAGCAGAAGAAATTTCTGAATTAATGTGGAAAGTGCAGTCTGGCTGCTCCATGAAGCTTATAGTAAAGTGTGAGAGGAAAGAGATAAGATGAGAACTGACCTCTTGGGTACAAAGAAACCAGAAGTTGATGTTCTGGAAAATTCTGGGCTTCTAGGAAGGGAGACCCCAGAGAATAGTGCCCCATATGAGGATTTAATCAAACATGGAACCTGTCAGCCATTTCAGAAAAAGCCAGGATTGGAGATGGAGTTATCCAGGAAGGGTTTGTGGAAACTTCTTTTGTCTGATGGGCATGATCCAAGGCTACTGCATAGAAAGCCAACAAGAGTGTTGTGGGATCCGTGTAAATGGAAATGCCCCATTCTGGACTAAAAGGCTCAGAAAAGGGACAAAGTGAAGGTAAAATGTCTTCAGAGTAAGAACCATGGAGGCTAACATCTGAAATTAAGAAATTTCAGGCCTGGAGAGCAGACCCACCCAAGCACTTAGAGAGGGTGAGTTTGTTCCGAAGGCAGAGAATGGGTCTTCCACCTTATTGTAGTGGAAGAGTTGTGCCATCTCAGGCCTTGGAGAGGGTGGAGCACATTCCTTGGTGATTGGGGAGAGACTGACTGCCACCACATGGAGGGGATGAATGCATGCCCCAGAGATGGCAGAGAGCTCAGATGTGGCCCTGATGCTTGGAAAGAGTGGAGATGAGGAAAAGGTGGTCTCCCCAATGTTCCCCCAAGGTAGCATTTGGAGAGAGGCAGGCCACTGCATAGACCCTTGGAAAGGGTGGGACTGCCACTTCTAAAGCCCTGAAGATAAATGACTCTCAGACATTGAAATCTAATGGAGTTTGCCCTGCAGTTTTTGAAACTGCTTGGGTCTGGTGACCCCTGTGTTCCTTCCAATTTCTCTCTATGAGAATAAGAATATGTATCCTATGACTGTCCCTCCTTTACATGTTGGCAGCAAATAACTTGTTCTGAGTTTTACAGGTCCAGAGCCAGAGGAGAATTTTGTCTTAGGACAGACCATGCCTGTAGCTAGCTTTGATGAAATTCTGTACTGTTTCTGACTTTGTATCACATTTGTATTGTTATGGAGATGGTTTAAAGCTTTCTGATATCGTGATCAAATGAATGCATTTTGAATTTGGGGGTCCAGAGGGTGGAATGTGCCAGTTTAAATCTTTTGTGTATCAAAAAAAGCCAAGTACTTTAATCCTCATTCAATATTGTTGGGTAGAAGCTTTTTGATTGTTTTCATGGAGAAGTGACCCACTCAATTGTGGGTGGCAACTTTTGATTAGGTGGTTTCCATGGAGATGTGTCTCCATCTGTACAAGGTAGGGCTTGCTTACTGGAGCCCTTTAAGCGGGAACCGTTTTGGAAAAAGCTTTATTGCCCACACAGCCAGAGACCTTTGGAGATGAAGAAGGAAAATGCCCCTGGGGGAGCTTCATGAAATAAGAAGCCTGGAGAGAAAGCTAGCAGGTGTCGCCATGTTTGCCATGTGCCTTTCCAGTTGAGAGAGAAACTGTGAACATCATCGGCCTTCTTGAACCAAGGTATCTTTCCCTGGATGCCTTAGATTGGACATTTCCATAGCCTTGCCTTAATTTGGACATTTTCACAGCTTTAAAACTGCAAACTTGCAACTTAATAAATTCCCTTTTTAAAAACTGTTCAATTTCTGGTATATTGCATTCTGACACCTTACAAACTAGAACAGGGTACTATTGAAAATATAAATTTTGCACCAAATAAACATCTCTTCCTTTGGTCTCACAAAGAAGTTAAACTTTTAAAATGCAGCCATTGTCATTCTTTACTCTTTAGTCTGCTTTGCTTTAGTCCTACCCAGATCAGCTTCATTCATATCTGTAATTGAAGTTTTGCTACCATACAAAGGCTGTGGATTCTTTTGACTGATGCCCTCAACAACCAAATCCCAAGACACTGGGGTTTCAAAGAAAGAAAGAGTTTATTACTAGAAGTAATAAGAGAGAAGATGGCCTAGTGACCCAAAATCTGTCTCCCTGAGTTTAGGGAGTTCAGGGTTTTTATGGATTTAAGCAAGGAGAGATGAGATCTTTTCAAACAGCAAGCTCAAAGCAGAAAAGGAGACAGTGTTATCATTATCATTTCAACAAGAGAACATAATCTGAAAGGAAAGGAGGCAAAGCTATCATTTCAACTCTAAAGGTGTAAGCCAAAAAGAAGGGAGACAAATTATCTTTCAGCAGCAGTGTCTAGCCAATATGATTTACAAATGTAAGGGGCTGAAACTGGTTAATAGTTAACTTCAAATTCTTCATTAGTCTTAAAGCCTTTGCCCTACTAGAAAATGACCAAGGGGGTAACAGCTCTTACAGTCACAAAGGCACAAGATAAGGGCTTTGACAATCATTTCAGATATCAGGGCAGCTGAATTATAGTTCAGGGATTTCAGGTATTCCCCTCTGTCTACTCCAATATACTAGAAAGCAAAAATATCTGTACGATGATTCAGTAATCAAAATCATCCCTTAAATTCTAATTTCTCAGTTATAGTCCAATCACTTTTTCAGTGTTTTTAACAGTTGTCTTATGGGGGTAATGCTGATTTTCATAGCTGCGGAACCCTATTTCTGAGACTCCGGTGTCACACAGATACCCAAAGTTCCAGGTTACACACAAACAGCTCGGCATCTCAGAAGTTAATATTAATAGTTACAACTCCAGAATAGATGTGACACTGTAAGAGCTTACAATCTAGGAACCTTTATAATAGGCCTTCACCTGATAACCTATGCTCTCGAATTCAGTTATCAGATTTTGCACATTATAGTTAGTCCATATTGGTGAGGTGTCATAATATATGTCTTTTTGTTTCTGGCTTATTTCACTCAACATAGTGTCTTCAAGATTCATTACTCCTTGCATGCCTCACAACTTCATTCCTTTTGTAGTCCATTGTATGTAATCCATTGTATGCATACACCACAGTTCCCCTTCTCTTCCTCTTTCCTTATAGTCTCAGGCCACCTCCATCCATTGGGAAGCACGAATATTGCCTCCTTAGACACCAGTGTGCAAATGTCCACTCTTGTCCCTATTCTCAGTTCCTCCAGGTATATACCCAACAATGGAGTTGCAGGATCATAAGGCAATCCCACCCCTAGCCTCCTGTGGAGCCACCACACTGCTCTCCAGAGGGTCTTCACCACTCTACTTTCCTACCAACAGTGAATAGGTTTATCTCCCTCTCCAAATTTCCTCCAGCTTGATTTCATTCTGTTGGGTTTCTGAAATCCCATTTTGTCAACGAAGTGATTTTTAGCTCAATTATTAATTGCTGGTCAATGAAAGTAAACAATACATTAAAAATGTTAGTTGTGTTGTACTTTAAGAAATCAGAAAAAGTCCTAGAGTAAGATTTGCTGTTCTGTAGGAGGCCAGATCCTTTCTTTTATGTACATAGTGTTACATATTCATGCTCCAGCCAAATGCCTATAATGCAAAAAGGCTGCCAGCCAGAGTTATAATTAGGTCCTGCTTGTTTCCTTTGGAATTTATAGTCCAGAAAGCTCATGGAATTGATGAATGTTTTATAATGTTCCACTCCAAATGGAATCAACAGCACATAAACTTGGGAAAGAGAAGGCAGATCACTATAGAGTGGCCAAATTGACCTTTTTTAATTCATAATTTTGAATGGTTGAAGATGCCTTTATGTGCAAGTGACAAAATTTAGAGAATCCAGTTGAGCCTAACAAGACACTAACCACATGTGTCAGCCCTGGTGCTGGGAGCTTCACTTAGATTACCGTTAACTCTCACAACAATGCAAAATGTTGATAGAATTCTCTCCATTTTACAGGCAAGGAAATTGAGTCTAAGGAGAGTAAGTGATAGTCTCAGGACTGCATAGGTTGTAAGTGATGAGTTCAAGATTTGAACCCAGGTTTGACAGTCTTTGTCAAATTAGGATGTGCTAGCCCGTAAATTCATTACTTATAACTTCAAGATGCTTATTTCAACCTTTTTTTAAAAAATATTTTTATTGAGAAATCTTCACACACATACAGTCCATACCTGGTGTATAATCAATGAATGGCTCACAATTATCATGACAGAGTTGTATATTCATTGCCCTAATCATTTTTTAGAAAAGTTGCTTCACTCTAGAAGAAGAAATACCCCTGCCCCTCACTGACCACTAGTATTTCAATCTACCCAATTTTTCCACTCCTTTTCTTTCCTAATATTTATTTTTTGTCCTTATTTTTTCACTCATCTGTCCATACACTGAATAAAGGGTGTGCCAGTCACAAGGTTTTAACCGTCATGTGGTCACACTGTAAAAGCCACAGAGTTATACAATTGTCTTCAAGAATCAAGGCTACTGGAATATAGTTCAACAGTTTCAGAAATTGCTTTCTAGCTATTCTTATACACTAAAAACTAAAAAGATATATCTATATAATGCATAAGAATAACTTCCAGGATAACCTCTCAAATCTATTTGAAATCTTAGCCACTGAAATTTTATTTTATCTGATTTCTCTCTTCCCCCTTTTTGGTCAAGAAGGCTTTCTCAATACCATGATCCCAGCTCATCCCTGGGAGTCATGTCCCATGTAGTGGGGAAGGCAGTGAGTTCACCTGCCGAGTTGGTTTTGAGAGAGAGAGGTTCTCTGGGGGTGACTCTAAGCCATAGTTACAAGTAGGCTTAACTTCTTTGCAGGAATAAGTTTCATTAGGGCAAGCCCCAAGATCAATGGCTTGGCCTATTAAATTGGTTGTCCACACTGCTTGAGAAAATATCAGGAATTCTCCAAGTACAGAAGCTTAATATTTCCTCTTTCCTCCCCAGTTCCTCAAGGAGACTTTGCAAATACTTTTTTATTCTGTGCCTAAATTACTCTGGGATGTATCAGGGCATCACACTAACCTGTACAAACCAACAAGATCTCACTCCCTATTCAAGATTTCATGTAATTATGGTGTTTGAATAAACTGGCCACACAATTTAAATTAGATAGTGTGTGACAGAAAATATAAATTTTGCACCAAATAAACACATGTTCATTTGTTAAATCTTTTTTAAATGAGCAAGATTTACAAATGTTTTATGTTAAAATGTAGAATAGCAAAAATGGCATTGGGGACTAAGTTGAATAGTGGTCTAGTCTCTAGAACTTCCAAAAAGAATATTACTGAGTGTGTGTGAGTGTGTTTGCATGTGTGTGTGTGTGGGGGGGGGGATGGTAGTGGTGGTAGTAGATTGAGCTTTCATAAAAGGGAGAAGTGCAGTGAATAAAATTTTTGCTTTCTATGAGACTAAACAATATAGCAGAAATTCTTTAATCCATTTTTTCATGATCTTAAGGAAGAAGGGGAGGTTCTATTCTAGGATTACCTGGTGACCTATTGTGATTTTTAGCCTGAAGTTAATTTATTGGGTCAAATGGATTTTTCCTGGTTAATAAATATTCTTTTCTTTTTTATTTACTTACTGTATAGGATCTTTGGATCACTTGGAATTTCTACTAAGATAGCTATGACAGCAAACAAATTGAAATCCTACAATTTCCCTCAAAATTGTCACATAATATCAAAATGTATAATTTGATCTAATTCATATATGCCATTTGACTGTCATGAAAAGATATGTAAATTATAATAGTGAATACTTTATAGGATAAATAATTCTCCCTTTGGACACATCTGGTCCCCTCCACAAGAGAAGAGAAGATTTGCTTTTTTTCTAACTTTTACAGCTACTTCATTTTAAGGTAGGGTTCATTTAAATACACAACACTGTTATTTTAAATACTTAATGGAATCTCATTTGCTTTTGTCTTGTTTTACTTTCTAATTTAATTTTGCAACCTATTAGCTTTTTCTCCTTATTCACAGGCAGTTAGAAGGCAAAAAGAGATACATAGATGCTTCATTTTAAATCTTGTACTTTCCTATAGAAATTAACAATGGCCTATTTCCATACAGTTTTTTCTTCCATATTTTGACAGGTATTTTTGCCCTGAAGACATGGCATCTGAGCATTATTTTTTTCTTTATGTTGCATAACAGCATATGTGAATAAATAGCCATTAAAAGCCCCCTCTTTGGGGAATAGAGAGTTTCTTTAAATCATTTTTACAATCGCCTTTACTGTCCTGTTTCTTTCAGGTATGCGATTTCCAATTTACAAATACAAATTGTGTGCTGAGCTGCCTAGGGGCCAATATGCCTGCCCCTGTACTTGCTACTGCCGAACCAGTTATTGGCCTTGCAGCGAGACAAAGAGTTTTAAACAAACCTCCTCTGTTGGTCCAGAGTCGCGTTAACAGAGCCCTGAAACTTATCCAGGCGCAGATGGTCAGGCTGGACCCGCGTTCCCAGGCTGCGGTACCTTCCACTGCCACCGCCATTTTCCACGGTGAGATAGATGGAGTGGAAAATAATATTAGTCTTCAACAGAAAAATGCATGCATTATTGGCCTCAGAGAATCAATCATTTAAAAACAATTTACTGCCATAAACTGGGCGCCATTTTAGAGAAACATGAAATAGAACAGAAGAAATCTGTTTTCTAATGATTCAGCTGGCTGATTCCAACAAAGGCGCTGCATTAAACAGTCAATTTGCTTCTGGTTTAGAAACACCGCCAAATCATACTGTGCCTGGAAACACTAAGAAACAAGGAGAAAATAGGGGTTAGCTCCGTTTCCCTTTAAGGGGTTGCTGTCATTTATGTCTAAATCATTTCCCTGTTTTCTTTACTAAAGCAGTGCTTGTTTGTTTGTTTGTTTGTTTTTGGGTGCATGGCCTGGAATCTAACCGGGACTCCTGCATGAAAGGTGAGCATTCTACCACTGAACAACCCGTGCACCCTGAGTTATGTGTTTTAATAACTATTAAAACTGAATTTAAAATGATTAAATCAACTCTATGGATTGTTTCTTAGTTTCCTACTTCTGATGCTAAAAGCTGTATTCAGCAGTCTTGAATGTGAACACAGGTTTTTGGTAAATTAACTCAAAGAATCCTTCTGGGCCGAAACAGGTATGTCCAGCATCTCTTTAATGAGAGGTTTCCATCTCTCCAGAATAGAAGTTTCTATGGCGTTACTAAAGAAGTATCTGTCGTTCTGTTTGTGTTTACAAGAATCATAACATCTGTTCTCAAATTTATTCTGCAATTGTATTGAGTGGACTAGATTTAGGAATTTTTGTAGAACTTTTAATGATTTTTCCAAGACCACAGATTACTATGCCACGTGAATTTGTTCCCTAGGCATGTTGTCTATTCTTTTGAATATAATTGAATTACAAACCTATCAAGAGGACTTAGAGAAGAGTTTTCTTAAGCATGCCTTTTCTTTTTTTTCAATCTTTGGTCTCTTGGAGCATTGCAAGGAAGATGTTTTCTGCTGTTCCAATTTGTCCCTAGGAATCCAGAGCCAACACTCTTTATTATGGCTGCACTGTGGGGCTCACCTTATTTAGATAAGGGTTGAGCAAAGTATCCGGGCATCAGAAGGCGTCAGTCTTGACAGAAGGTCAGTGGCATGTGGCAATTTTAAAGTTCACCTGCCAGGGAACCAGTTTTCCTGCCTAGATGATTTACTTCTGGCTTCTTTCCTAATTTCTCTTTCTTTACTTCTGAGGCAGGTTAGTAAGGAAGGGAGGTGGGGTGGAAATGAACCTAAGACCCATAACACAAAGTTCCTTTTGGCGTGCAAGCCTCTACCTAGTCCACATACACTTAGTTCTCACTCAGATCTTTGCATGGGCAGGCACCTGGAAAGAACCAATGAAAAGCGCAGCTCATCAACCCCTTATTAGCATAACCAGAAGGGACAGGCCCCTCCAAGTCCTTACAGCGCAAGGATCCCCCAACCTCAGACTCCTTCTCCTCCTTTGGAGAAAGCCCACGCTCATTTTTCTTCAACATGTACTTTTGCTATGCATTAAAGTTTTGAACTGTACACACTGTCTTGTCCTTGAGTTCTTTCTTGCATCTGAGATTCCTGCGGTTGAGTCAAGAATCTTCAAGGTGTCAGCCCCTGCTTGGGGTCTAGACTTCTTCAAAAATTCCCAGGGCTCTCCAGCATCCAGCTGAGAATTCCCAGGGCAACCTGGCATCTAGCCAAAACTCCTGGGATGCTCAACGTTGAGCTTATTAACCATTTGGCTTTACACACTGACTAGTCCTTGACTTCTTTCCTGTGACTGAGTCAAGAACCCTCATGGTGCCAGACCTGAGTTGTGGCCTCAGTTTCTCCAAGAACCGCTGGGGCTGTCCGGCATCACTTCCATACTAAAATAGGTGATCCTCAAGACTCAGTTCCCTCCTAACTTCATCACGTCTCTCTCTACAATCCTTTCATGCTCTTTGCCACAATCATCAATTTACTGTGGATGTTTCTCAGAGCCATACTTTTATTTCTCTTTCCAATAAATGGTGCTGGGACAACTGGATATCCATATGCAAAAGGATGCAGTTAGACTTCTGACTGTCATCATATATAAAATTAACTTAAAACGGGTTAAAAACCTAAAGTAAGAGCTAAAGGTATAAAATCCCCAGAAGGAAAATGCAAGAGCAGATCTTTGTGGCCTTTGTCAGGCAATGGTTTTTGGATATAAACCTAAAACATAAGTAACCTAAGAAAAACATGGACTTCATCATAATTAAAAGGATACTAGGGTGGTGTGATGCCAGAGACCTGGGTTCGACTCCCAGTGCCTGCCTATGCAAAAAACAAAAAACAAAAAACAAAGCTAAAACTATGAACCACACAAAAAAAATTAACTTTGGGCAGTGTGACAGTGGCATAGTGGGAGAATTCTAACCTGCCATGCTGGAGACCCAGGTTGAATTCCTGGTGCCTGCCCTAGTGTGACAGTGGCTCAGTGGCAGAATTCTCACCTGCCATGCTGGAGACCCAGGTTGATTTCTGGTGCCTGCCCATGCGAAAAAAAAATTGCATAGAAAGTGTAAAAGACAATTCACAAAATGGGAGAAAATATTTAAGAATCATATATCTGACAAAGGTCTAGTATCTAGAATATACAATTTAATCTCTAACCTCTCTCAAACTTAAGTGAGTATCTAAAACTGCCAAGTGGATATCTTTGCTCTCATCTTTAATTCAATTAGTCTCACTTCCAATTCTTTCGATTGTATCATCATTGCCCATATTGAATTGCCCATTTTTAACTTTGATTACTTCCTCTCTCTCTTTCTATAGCCAATGACCCACTAAATCTTTACTATTATTTACATAGTTTTGATTATTTTAATAGCTATTAATTAAGCCGTATCTATTTTTATAGTTAACTCCGCCACTCAGATTCTCTCACCACATTTCCCGGGTAATTAAAAGAATGCCCTGGCAGGACCTCTTGTGTCCAATCTCTGCCTAAAACAATCCATTTTGTTTAAGCTTACCAAAAGCAGTGTTTTATTTATTTATTATTCCTATGGTGTAAACAAGTGAACAAATAGAAAATAAAACCTCCAAACCTGAAAAGGTCCATAGTCACCTATGGGAGTGGTACTCAAATATTAGCATGAGTGAAAATCACCTAGTGAGTCAAGAAAAATACTGATCCCCAGGATCCACCTCCAGAGATATGGATCATTAGGTCTGGGGGGCAGTGCCCACAGCCCACAGAAAAACTCATCTTAACAAGTGGTCCATGCTGATTTAGAGGATCAAGTCCACCTTTCTTAGATGGGCTTTCAGTACTAAATCCATTTGACTGTACCCTCTTAACTCTTTCTCCTTTATGCAAGACTTCTGCTCTTGCCAAACACTGTTCCATTGCCCCCCAAGTACTTGATTTCCCTCTAGTGGACATTTCGGGAGTTTGATAACCAGTACACAGGTGTTTAGTTAGTTAAACTACCAGAATGCAATATAATAGAAACAGAATGGTTTTTAAAAGGGGAATTTATTAAGTTGCAAGTTTACAGTTCTAAATCTGTGAAAATGTCCAAATTAAGGCACAAGAAGAGGTTGCCTTTACTCAAGAAGGGCTGATGCAATCTGGAATACCTCTGTCAGCTGGGAAGGCACGTGGTTGGTGTCTGCTGGGGTCTTTGACTTTTGGACACCTCTCTCAGCTGCTAAGGCACATGGTGATGCCTGCTAGATTTCTCTCCTCATTTCATAAGGCTTCCCTGGGACATTTTCCTTCTGCATCTCCAAAGATCTCTGGCTGTGTGGGGACTGTTGGCTCTGAAGCTTTTTCTAAAATGGTTCCCTCTTAAAGGGCTCCAGTAAATGACCTCACCTTGAATGGGTGAAGACACATCTCCATGGGAACCACACAATCAAAAGTTACCACCCACAATTGGGTGGGTCACATCTCCATGGAAACAATAAAAAAGATCCCACCCAGCAATATGGAATAAGGATTAAAGAACATGGCTTTTATGGGGTACATAGCAGTTTCAAACTGGCACAACAGGTATACAGACATACACAATAAAAAAAAGAATTTTCCTTCTGCTTTTCAGAAAATTCTGTAAAGTTTCTTTGTTAATTTATCAATTTATGTTATTGAGATATTGTTTCATCTCAAGTGGTTTGGATCACAACTGTTTATGAACAGATAATTTATCCTTACCATGTTATAGCATCTAAAAAATTATTGATGTGAATTAAAACAAATGCCCTTATGATTGATAAACATTTTGGAGACAGATAATTGAAATTGCTGTGTTTGCACATGGTAAATGAGTAAAAATATGAAGGATTCAGGTGAGATTTTTGTTGCTTGAATCTCACTCTTATTTTTCTACCCATATAGAGTTCTAGCTGAAGAATAATATATAAGGATCAAGAACTAGAAGGGAAACAAAATGCCTATTTAGTAGACAGATATAATTTCTAAAAATAGCAGTTATTATCCAAGACACTTGCACTGGCTTGAGTCTGTTGTGGACCCTAGAAAAGGCAAGTTCTTTAATCCTCATTCAATATTGCTGGGCGGGAGCTTTTTGATTGTTTCCAAGGAGATGTGACTCACCCAATTGTGGGTAGTAACTTTTGATTGGATAGTTTCCATGGAGATGCATCTCCACCCATTCAAGATGGGGTTGCTTACTGGAGTCCTTAAAGAAGGAACCATTTTGCAAAAGGCTTTAGAGCCCATGCAGACAGAGACTTTTGGAGATGAAGCAGAAAAACACCCCTGGGAGAACTTCATGAAACAAGAAGCTGGGAGAGAAAGCTAGCAGACTTCTGCCCTTCCAGCTGAGCGAGAAACCCCAAACTTCATCAGCCTTTTTTGAGTGAAGGTGACCTCTTGTTGGTGCCTTGATTTGGAGATTTTCATTGACTTAGGACTGTAAACTTGCAATTTAATAAATTTTCCTTTCTTAGAAGCTGTTCTGTTTCTGGTATATCACATTCTGGCAGCTTGGAAACTAGAACAGCACTCAACCCCATACTTGCCCTGTCCCATTGGAGCAGAAAGCTTGAGAACTCCATTTCCAAGACTCTCTTGGTAGCTGATTTCCAGTGAGGTTCTTCTAGTAGGAGGGACTCTTCTGTGATGAGAAGGTAAGTAGAGACCCTTTAACTTCTGACTTGCAACCTCAAGCCCTACAGGTGTTAGAGGTGGAAGTAGTGGTGGTGGTAGCAGTAGCAAATGTGGGTCCTGCAGTGGCTGTCCCACTGCATAAGGGCAAACGTTCCTGGGCTTCTGCAGTTCTTAATCTCTGGACAACACTACCTTCCCTCTTGGTTCCTCCAGCCCTTGCAACAGTGTTGTAGCCTCATTTCCCCCATTGAGTTATTTTGTTTTAAATAATTATTTTCCCGACAAAATCATTGATTGATGCTCCTCATATAAGACTCTTAGTAAGTTAAACTGGAGAACAGGAGAACTAAGAAGGTCCGAAGGCTGTAGACTTGCTCCAAAGAACCAGGACCTCATAACTGTACTAACTAAAGAAACACAATGAAAGAGAAGCACTGAAGCATGGTTGCAAGGCTCTTTAGAAAAAAGAACCTCATTCAGTAGTGAAATGTGGTTCAATGACCAGTCCATTGAGCAACTTCTCCTCCTTAGAGGAGGAAAGAGGAAGGAGGGTGAATGGATACCAGAAGTGAATGAGGAGAGCTAGAAACACCTGCCAGCTCTAAGAGCTGCAGTGAAAACCCAAGGAGGAAGAAGACACAGTCCCTGTCCCACAACAGCTCAACTTGTCCTATCAGCCTAACAAAAAAGAGAAGAGGCTAATATTTTGTAGTAGAGACACCCATGTGGGCAAAATGGTGAAATGGACATTTCATTGTGTCACCAATACAAAAGCTGGTGTGTTTCCTGAGTGGCGGGGTTTTAACCAATGGGAGTCTGAAATCCAACAAAATCAAGGGGACACTTCATGTCCAGCTTTTCTGAAACTCACTGGAGGCTGTGCATCTGTTTTTGGGAAAAAACATTGACTTCAAAAGGCTGGCATTTTATAAACACCTGGATTTCACCCAAAACAAAAGCTTTGTCTTGAATCCTACTAGAATGCTAATTGTAGTGGAAAAGGAATGAATCCACCCACATAGAGAGAGAGCTTGATGAAACCATAGTGCCCTGGAGTAGCTTGGAGTAGTGAAGGTGATAGAAATAGTGCTTCCTCTAAATTATATAATTCCCTATATAACGGTTGCCATTTCTTCTGATATTTCAGAGCCAATGATGGAGCCACCACACAAGTTTCTTCCACAACATACTGATGTAGCCAGCCCCTGCTTTTTGTCTGCTATGTGTATGCTAATGTCATCAAAGAAAAAAATCCCATTTTGCGAACCTCTTTTGGAAACTGTAAAGGTTGCCAGCAGTTTCAAAATGGTGGGCTGTTTCTAAGCCAAGCAAAACTTTGCCTGAAAGAAAAATCCTGATACCCTCAGTACAGATGGAGCTCCCATGATGTTTGGCATCACACTTGGCTTTGCTGCCTGGTGACGGCCGTGGTGACTCACAGTGTTCTACACAGGCATGTGTTGGCATCAAAAACCCTGTCAAAAATCCTGAAAGAAGTTGTGCTCTGAGTATGAAAGGTGTTAAATTCATATCAGTAACATAATTGCAAGTGGTTTTGCCAAGATATGGAAAGCCAAGAACCAAGTACTTCTCTGTTACACAGTTTACTACCAAGAGCAAGTGGCTTTCCCAGTTGAAACAAGCGTTTGAATGCTAGATGGAATTTATCCTTTTTTTTTTTTTTTTGGTATGCTGTATGATGGGGGTCACATTTCAGTCTTTTGCCATGTGAGTGTTCCATTATTTCAGCACTGTTTGTTGATTTTTTTTTTGGTGGGGGGAGTGTATGGGCTGGGAATCGAACCCGGGTCTCCCGCATGGCAGGAGAGAATTCTGCCACTGAACTACCCTTGCAATCCCTAGAAGCTACCTTTTTTGAAAGGAAAAGAAAGTAAGTTTACTCTTAGAAAAGTTTTGGATTAAGAGTAGCTCATTCCTGGCCTGGGGTATACATTAGGTTTCTCCAGTATGTGTGTGTGTGCGTGCACATGCACACTCGATGAGTGTATGTATGTTTATATTTAAAGGGATTTATCATGAGGAATTGGCTCACCAGATAGTGGGGGCTGGCAAGTCCAAGTTTCTGTAGGGCAGGCCAGAAACTGGAGATTCCAGTAACGAGTGATGTTGAAGTCTTGAGTCTAAATTCCTTAGGCTGGAAACTCAAGGAGTGGAGGATGTAATTTTGAGGCAGAGCTCTTTCTGATCCCTGAAACTCTTAGTTCTTACTTTTAAGACCTCCAGATGACTAGCTGAAGCCCACCCTCATTAGTAAGAATAATCGCTTTTACTTAAAGTCAACTGACTGGGATTGAATCTATATATACCTTTCATAGTAATAGTAAGTGAGGGTTCACCCAAACAGCTAGACAGCATAACCTAGCCAAGTTAATGCATAAAATTAACCATTACGATGGGTTTACCTGGCAAATAGTATTGGTTATATACATGAGGCAAATCTTTTGGTTCACGGTTCTGTGGTGACAGTTATGGGTGTTACTGAAAAAATTACAAGCTCTTTGATCAAGCTGCTTCTGGAGGTAGTCAAGTATGGAACTTTCTGATGCTAGAGAAGGGTGTGGTTTGTAATTTGCAATTGGGAGCACCAAGTAGGTAGCAATATGTAAATTCATGGTGATATTGTGGAGCTCTTTTGAAACTTATTTTTCTCAGACAAACTTAAAATAGGAATCTGGATTTGAAATTCCTTCTTTGCTGACAAAGATAGCACCAGTGATTCAGACTTTGCTAAAGATGATGTCCTCAGTGATGTGAGGACAAAAGAAATGACCTGATTCATAGGCAATTCAGAGTCCTGGAGATGCTGACATCCTTGACACAAGATGATTCTAATCTGGCAAGTCAAAGGATTGCACTTCCGATTCCATTTATTGCAGAGAAAAGCTGGCTTCAGAATTCCTCTTAGAGAGAACTAGTCTTCGTTGGGGATCACATTTTGATAAGTATACAGCTGGGTTGGATTTGTAACTGCTTAACAAGGCCCAAACTATATTTGGGACCCCACTTTCTTTTTCTGGTAAAGTTTTACAAATCCTGGGTTTCTGAAAAGAGCAGTGTCTATATGGCACATTTTGGGTGGGGGACCCAGATAGCTGCCTGGCTGATTTATGAGCCATGAGTGACAAATTCTCTCCCATCAGCAAAGGGGGAAGAGCTGACACAGCCCCCTAGCACCAAGCTGCTCTCATTGGAAGGCCTAGAGGGAGGGAGTGGGAAATCACTCAGCTTCCATTGGGCTCCTTGTGGATAATGCTTTAGAGACCTGGCATCCCTTGATGCTGATTCTGCTCCTTTCACTTGCCCCCAGACCACCACCCCTTTGTCAATTCAGGCCCCCCTCTTACCTCATCTTAAATGATGCTCCAGTAATGCTCTTTTCTCTGCCTGACCCTCCCCATGTGTGCTGATTCGAAAGGATTCATGTACCCTAGAAAAAACATGTTTTAATCCTGAGCCAATCTTGTGGAGGCAGCTTCTTTTAATCCCTACTCAGCACTGTAGGCTATAAACTTGATTAGATTTTCTCTACAGAGATGTGACTCACCCAATTGTGAATATAACCTTGGGTTAGAGGGAGATGTGACTCCACCCATTCCAGGTCAGTCTTGATTAGTTTACTGGAATCCTTTAAAAGTGGAAACATTTTGGAAAGGCTTGAGATTCTGAGAGAGCAGAGCCACGGCAGAGCCATGAGAACCACGAGAGCACATGCAGCCAGAGACCTTTGGAGATGAAGAAAGAAAATGACTCCAGGGGAGCTTCATGAAACAAGAGCCTGAAGAGAAAGCTAGCAGATGTTGCCATGTTCACCATGTGCTTTCCAGTTGAGAGAGAGAAATATGACACTTCATCAGGCTTTCTTGAGTGATGGTAACCTCTTGTTGGTGCCTTAATTTGAACATTTCTATAGACTTGCTTTAATTGGGACATTTTCACGGTCTTAAGACTGTAAACTTGTAACTTTATAAGTTCCCCCCCTTAAAAACTGTCCATTTCTGGTATACCACATTCTGGCAGTTAGCAAACTAGAACACCATGTAAGTAGCATCGTTTTAATTCCCTTGAATATTCGAGGATGGAGTTTTCTGCATCTCCTTCACTTTTCTTTGTAATAATTTATTAAAGCTTACATTCCATGTCCTGTTTCCATTAAGACCTTCCTGTTTTGACTCCTAAGGGTCCACTTTAGGTGAAAAATAGAAATCAGAAAGCATATGAACCCCCAAACTCAGTAATAAAAAAAGCTAACTTTTTTTCTTTTTGAATGCCTGGCTTTACAATTCTAATGCTCTTCTATGTAATGTGAAGCCTCTGCCAGACTGGGGAGGGTCAGTACAAAGAAGTGGTAAAAGAACAGCAAACACAGGATTCAACAGCTACTATGGGGTGTGCTGATTTGAAAGGACTATGCACCCTAGAAAAGCCATATTTTAATCCTGATCCATCTCATGAGGCAATCATTTCTTTTCATCCCTATTCAGCACTGTAGGTTGGAAACTTGATTAGAGTATCTCCATGGAGATGTGACAAGCTCAATTGTGGGTATTAACCTTTGATTAGAAGGGCATGTGATTCCACCCATTTCAGGTAGATCTCGATTAGTTTACTGGGATCCTTTAAAAGAGGAAACATTTTGGAGAGAGACACAGAGCCATGAGAACTATGAGAGCCCAGGCAGCCAGAGACCTTTGGAGATGAAAAAGGAATATACCCTTGGGGGAGCTTCATGAAACAAGCAGCCTGCGGAGAAAACTGGTAGATGTCACCATGTTTGCCATGTGTCTTTGTAGTTGAGAGAGAAATCCTAAGCTTCATCAGCTTTTCTTGAGTGAAGGTAATCTCTTGATGATGCCTTAATTTGGACATTTTTATAGATGTGCTTTAATTGGGGCATTTTCACTGCCTTAGAACTATAAACTTGCAACTTAATAAATTCCCCCTTTTAAAAGCCATTCTGTTTCTGGTATATAGCATTCCAGCAGCTAGCAAACTAGAACATGGGGTCAAAGGGCAATCTTTAGGTATGTGGATATTTGTGGGTCCCACAGCTTTAGGGAATGGCCATTACTGCTTAGTCTAGGAGAAAGAGAAAAATTTAGAGTGTTTTTTTTCAGAGTGGTAGAACATTGCACAACATTGTCTGATGAGATTCCTCCCAGGAAATCCCCCCCAAAGATTCAATCAAATGTACAGTGTCACAAAAGTGTGGTGTGTGAGAGGAGTTAACATGGTGTGTTAGTTAGATTCAGTTGTCAACTTGGCCAGGTGAGCATGCCTAGTCTTGTTGCTGCAGACATAAGCCAATGGTACGTGAACCTCATTTGTTGCTAATTACATCTGCAGTCGGCTAGGAGGCATGTCTGCTTCAATGAGTGATGTTTGACTTAATTGGCTGGTGCTTCAATGAGAGAACGCAACGTAGCACAGCCTAAGCAGCTTGGCATTCCTCATCTCAACACTTGCAGCTCAGCCCAGGCCTTTGGAGATGGAGAAAGAAGTCACCCTGGGAAAAGTTGTTGGAACCCAAGGGCCTGGAGAGAAGACCAGCAGAGTGTGCCTTCCACGTAAGAAAGAACCTCAGTGGAAAGTTAGCTGCCTTTCCTCTGAAGAACCAACAAAATAAATCCCCTTTTATTAAAAGCCAATCCATCTCTGTTGTGTTGCATTCCGGCAGCTAGCAAACTAGAACACATGGCATCAGGTTGGGTGGGATGGGGCAGAGCATAAGGACGTCAGAACTTAGAAATAGAGACGACCAGGCAGATGCAGATTTCATTCTGCAGAATTAGGAGAAGCCTTGGGTTGGAGAGTTTGAATTCCGTGATCCATGAAATTATCAAGTTGAAGGAAATTTTAACTAAAGATAAAGGGGGCAGTGAGGTCTCCAGCTGTCTTGAAGGTTACAGTAACGCACATCTTTGTGATTAAGTAACTTATTAGAAACAAGAAATGGAATTAAATTGGATCTTAAAGCAGACAAGTGCTTATGTCAAAGATCACTATAATTTTAACTTTTTATTCTTGCCAAATGACTTCAGACTTTTCACTTCTGAGCAGTCTTCAAGCTAATTTTCATTTTATTTGGACAAGTTTGATTTATTTCAACTTTTTTTCAGGGAGTTACCATTAATTTCTGCATGAAAAAATGACAGTGTACCAGTCGGGGTTAATAAGGCAGAAAAGGATTTTATTGAAAGAAAATGGATCGCTCCCAGAATTGTGAAACCAGCAGCAGCAAAAGCAGCCGGAGGCATGGCCAGGACTGCGTCACCAGACCAGACCTGCCACACTCGGCTGCCTTTACAGGGCCCTGGAGAGCTCAGCTTCCACTGCTGCCACCAAAGGTATTGGACACTGGACCCAGCTGCCACTACCCCCACTCAGAATGGGCTCTCTACTGTCCCTGCTTCTCTGTACAAACTCACAGTGCCAGGTTGCTGCTTTTAATTGATCAAGCCTCTGATGGTAGCCCAGGCCATAACTGCCAGGGGGTTGAGAGAACAAGCATCTGGGTTTTGTAGCTCCCATGGTGGAAAGTAGGCTCCCGTAATAAGCAGGGTGTATATGGGGACAATATGCCAGGAAGCCAGAAAAAGAAAGAAAGAAAAAGAAGGGAGAAATTATAGTCATATGCAATACTGAGAGAAATAATTTTTTGCAAAAAGTATTTTTCTTTCCCTGTGCTGCCTAGAAGAAAGTAATAAACATTCACAAAGTAATATGAATTGTATATAAAGATGGTCCTGGGTATATTTAGATATGTGTTGGGGCAGCAGGTCCGTAGCTTTCACAACTTCTCAAGACATCAGTGTCTTCTCATTCTTCCCCCAATGTCAGATTTTCTCTTTCTCATTCTTTCTGATCTAAAGAGTTTGAAAGAATCAAGATATAACTCAAAATGATTCTGAAACATGAAAAAATGTTCAAGCCTTCTTATAATAAAAAAATACAAATTTTAATTACAGTAAGATACAATTTATTTATTACCATATGGATCAGTAAAACCTCAAAGTTTGACAACACATTCTATGTGGTAGCTTGAAGCTGGATGGATTACAGAGATCAATCTTACAGCTAATCCATTTCTATGAATGTAGATCTATTGTGAGTGCAACCTTCTGAATAGGTTATTTCAGTTGAGTGTGCCTTGGTGGGTCTTAATCCTCTAACTGGAGTCCTTTTTAAGGGATGAAATTCAGAGAAAGACACAAAGGAAAGGCACAGAAGCTGAAAGAGAAAGCCACACAAGCAGAGACGGGCCATGAAGCCAGAAGCTAAAAGCAATGAAACGGAAGAGAAGGGAGAGACAAGAAGACATCATCACCTGCCTTGCCATGTGACAGAGGAGTCCAGGATCACCGGCAGTGGGTTTTTAGGGAGAAAGGATCACCCTGATGATGCCTTGATTTGGACATTTTCAGGGCCTCATAACTGTAAGCTTGTAAACTAATGAATTCCTGTAGTTAAAAGCCAGCCTATTTCTGGTATGTTGCATTTTGGCAGCTTTAGTAAGTTAAAATACTCATTTGAGAAGCTGTTAAGAAACAGGCTTGTTCTTACATTGCTAGTAGAAATGCAAAATTATTTGACCTCTATGGAGGAAACTTTGGCAATATGTAGCAAAATTATATACACATAATCCCTCTTTTAAGAATCTGTCCCAAAGATACACTGGTTAAAAAAACAAAGCAACATATGTACATAGCTTTTCATTGTACTAATTTTAATAATACTAAATGTTGTAGTTAGAATTTTAAGGTGGACCCAAGACTCCTACCCCTTGGTGTACACACCTAAGATAATCTCCTACCCTTCAGTGCAAGCAGGATTTGCAAATATGATGCTCAAGATTAGATTAAATTATATGGCAAAGGAAAAGAATTTTCAGGTATAATTAGGTTCAGATGTAATCAGGTTCAGATGTAATCAGTTGACCTTAAGTTACACAAAATGGATATCCTTGGTGGACCTGACCTAATCAGGTGAGTACCTAAAAGTGAGATTCTCTTGCTGGCTTTGAAGAAGTAGGCTATCATTTGTGAGAAGGCTTCTGGAAGGGGCCCCAAGGTGAAGACCCGAGAAAGGCTTCCAAGAGCTGAGATCTGTCCAACTAACAACTAGTAAAAAAATGAGAACTTCATTTCTACAATCAAAAGAAACTGTATTTTCCCAACAACCAGTGAGCTTGGAAGAGGACCTCAAGTCTTAGATGGCTTGATTTCAGACTGATAAGCTCCTGAACAGTTGATCAAGTAACTTATGCGTTGACTCCTGACCCGCAGAATCTATGACATAACAAATTTGTATTATTTTAAGTCACTAAGTTTGTGGTAATTTGTTACCCAACAATAGAAAGTACGCTGACTATTCTAGTTTATAAGCTACCAGAAATGGAAAGGCTTTTAAAAAGGGGAAATTAATAAATTGCTAGATTACAGTTCTAAGTTGAGAAAATGTCCCAATTAAAGCAAGCCTATAAAAATGTCCAAAGTAAGGTACCATTAAGAGGTTGCCTTCACTCAACAAAGGCCAATGAAGTTCAGGGTTTCTCTCTCAACTGGAAAGGCACATGGCAAACATAGTGATGTCTTCTAGGACTCTGCTTGTGTGGGCACTCATAGTTCTCGTGTCTCTGGCCCTCTTATCATTCTTGTCACCCTATCATGGCTCTACTGTCTCAGAATCTCTTCATTCTAAAGGGATTCTCTCCAAAATGCTTCCTCTTTTAAAGGATTCCAGTAAACTAATCAAGACCCACATGGAATGGGTGGAGTCATATCTCCCTCTATTCAAAAGTTAATATCTGCAATTGAGCAAGTCACATCTCTGTGGAGATAATCTAATTAAATTTCTAATATACAGTACTGAATAGGGATTAGAAGAAATAGTTGCTCCCACAAGATTATTAGGATTAAAATGCCTCTTCTAGGGTACATAAATCCTTTCAAATTGGCACACTGACAAAATACTACCAAAATATCCACCAAGAGAGGGCAAATTGAATAAAATATGGTATATTCATTCAATGGAGTACTGTGTAATTCTAAAAAGGAATAAGAAGATCTAGGTGAGGAATGGTGTTTTCATGTGCTACCTTTTGTTTAAGAAAGGGGAATATGAGCACATATACACCAATGCTTATATTTAAAAAAAAAAAGGAATGATAAACCAAAATAAATAAAAATAGTTATTTAGAGGAGGAGTCAGGGCATAATGAAGAGGAGACAGGAAAAAAAGCAAGGCTTCTGTGAATATACCTCATTTTTTTTTGACTTTTACTTGATACCATATAAAGTGTTTATATAATTAAAAACAAAAATAATAAAAAGTAACCCTTAAACATCAAAAACTAATGGAAACAAGTAAATCTAGCTGCATACCAAGCTGGTACCGTAACTATACAGAAAATTAATTACTTAAAGTGACTTTAAAACATAGCACTTTGGTACAATGGTGGCTCAGTGGCAAGAATTCTTGCCTGCCAACCTGGAGACCTGGGTTCAATTTCCAGAGCCTGCCCTTGCCAAAAAAAAACCAAAATAAAAAAAAAAACAACCAAAAAACAAACAAACAAAAAACACCCCACAAACAAACAAAAAACACAGCAATTTGGCCATTACAAAAAATAAAATAGTGGTCATAAATTCAATTATATCAATAACATCAAATATGAATGGGCTAAATAATCCAATCAAAGGGTGGAGATTGTCAGGCAGGATAAAAACAGTATCCAACTATAAACTCTTTACAAAAGACACTTTTTCATTTAAAAGATACCAATAGGTTGAAAGTAAAGGGATGGAAAAGGATATATCTTACAAACATCAACCATAAGAAAGTTGGAGTAGTTATAATAATATCAGACAAAATAGACTTAAAACAAACAATTTTACTGGAGATCAAGGGGGACCTTGTATAATAATAAAAGGATCAATCCATTAGGAAGATAAACCATTTCAAACATATATGCATGAGAGAACAGAGACCCAAAATACATGAAGCAAAAATTGACAGAATTGAAAGAAGAAACACAATTCAACAATAGTAGTTGGAGACTCCAACCTGTACTTATAATAATGGGTAATCTAATTAAGCAGAAGATTAACAAGGAAATAGAAGACTTTAATAATGCTATCAACCAACTAGACATAACAGACATTTATAGAACAGTCCACACATTCTTCTCAAATGCACACAGAACATTCGCCAGGATAGACCATACATGAATACATAAAATAAGCCCCAATAAATTTCAAAGAATTAGAATAATACAGAAAGAAATTTTAACAATATAAAAATATGTGAAAATGAAACAAAACACCCCTCAATAATCAAAAGATCAAAGAAGACACCCAAAAGGAAACTTAGGAAATACTTTGAGATGAATGAAAATAAACAACCACCTCAACTTATGAGATTCAGCTAGAGGAGTGCTTAGAAGTAAACTTATAGCTGTAAAAATGTCTACATTAAAAAAATAAGAAAGATATCAAATCAATAAACTGACTATCTTAAGATTGGAAAAATAAGAACAAATTAAACCTCAAACAAATGGAAGAAAGGGAATAATAAAGGTTAGAGAGGAAATGGATGATATAGAAATTATGAAACAATGGAGAGACTCAACAAAATAAAAAGTTGACTCTTTGAAAAGATCAACAAAACTGACAAATCTTTAGAAAAAAAGAGAGATGGCTAAAAGTGCTAAAATCAGGTATAAAAGAGGGGACATTACTACTGACCCTATAGAAATAAAAAGGATTTTAAAGGAATACTATGAACAATGATATGCAAGCAAATTAGAGAACGCAGATGGGATGGATAAATTCTTAGACACAAACTACTGAAACTGGATGAAAGGAAGGTAGAAGATACGAATAGTCTTATAACAAATAAAGTGATTGTATTGGTAATATAAAGTTGCTCACAAAGAAAAATCCATGTCAAGATGGCTTCACTAGTGAATTCAATCAAACATATAAAAAAGAATTATATCAATTATTCATAAAATCTTCCAAAAAATAAGAGCAGAAGGAATACCTACCAACTCATTCTATGAGGACAGTATTATCCTGGTACCAAAATCAGACAAAGACATCACATGAAAAAGAAAACTACAGAGAAATGTCTCTTAGGAACAGTGATGAAAAATCCTTGATAATGTACTAGGAAACTTAAGCCAGCAACATATAAAAAGGATTACACCCCATGACCAAGTGGGATTTATCCTAGGCATTCAAGGCTAGTTTAATGTCTGAAAATCAATGTAATACACCAGATCAATAGAATAAAAACAAAAGTCACATGATAATATCAAAAGATGCAGAAAAATTACTTGACAAAATACAATACCACTTAATGATTAAAATGCTAAAAACCAAACAAAACAAAACTAGGGTTAGAAGGAAACTTCCTCAACCTGATAAAAGGCATCTGTGAAAACCCACAGCTAGCACCACACTTAAAGGCGAAAGACTGGATGCTGTCCTTCTAAGATGAGGAGCAACACAAGATTGTTTATTTCACCACCTCCATGTAACATTTTAGTACAGGCTCTAGGCAGGACAATTAGGCAAGAAAATGAAATAAAAAGCATCTGGAATGAAAAGAAAGAACCAACTCTATCTATTGATAAGAGGATCTTGTATATAGAAAATGCTAAGGGCTCTACTAAAAAACTACTAAAATTAATAATAGTTTTAGCAGGGTTACAGGATGCAAAATCAATAAATAAAAATCAATTTTATTTCTATATGGTAGCAATGCATAATTCAAAATGAAATCAGGGGAGGGGCAAGATGTTGGTGTAGGGAGGTGTGGTATTTAGCTAGGCCTCTAGAGCAGCTAGTAAATAGCCAGAATTGTCTAGAAGAACTGTTTGGGGGACATCATGATTGGAGGGAATGGGTGGAAGGGCAGAGATCACATCACAGAATTGTGAATAAAGCTCCCAAAAGCCAGAGGCTGGCATGCCAGGCTCATTCAGATATACTTCCTTGTGGGAAAAAGAAGAGGCCTCTTTTGAGAGCAAGGGAAGGCAACCCAGTCAAGCTCCAGTTGCATTTTTTTTTTTTGCATGGGCAGGCACTGGGAATCGAACCTGTGTCTCCAGCATAGCAGGCGAGAATTCTGCCTGCTGAGCCAGCCTGGCCCACCCTCCAGTTGCACTTTTAATTAACAAAATTGTTTTGTTGAACACAAACTTCAAGCACAAATAAACTGAGAATAAGCAGGAAAGGAATCCTGAGGTTCTCTCAGCAGACAAGAAGCAGGGCTGATGGGAAAACAAAAACAAAAGCAGTATTTGGCCCATCTTAGATTACTGGAAAGGGGCTGTACCCCTAGGCACATAGAGCCAGGTGCTAACTCCAGTGAAACTTAGTGTTTGGGGACCTGCTCTGAAAAGGGATTTAAAAAAAACATGCTGAACCTTGAGGATATTATGCAGAGTGAAATTACCCAGAAACAAAAGCACAAATACTTTATGGTCTTATTAATAAGAACTAACACTAGTGAGTGAATTTTGAGAGTTAAAGTTAAGAAACAGGAGATAGGAAGAGGGTAGAGATTGGGCACTTGATGCTTAAGGAGTATGGAATGCTCAACGGGACTGATTATAAAGATGCGGAAATGGATATCACAATACCATCTGATGGTAGCACAATATTGTAAGTACATTGAGCAAAGCTGAATGTGAGAATGGTTGAGGGAGGAGGCCTGGGGTCATATATGGTACCAGAAGGAACGATAGAGGATAGAGACTGGGGTGGTATAACATAGTGATTCATAGAGTGGATATGATGATGATTAAATGTACAAATATAGGGATGTTTCTCATGAAGGAGAACAACTAAATATCAACATTTCAAGGTGTTGAAAATTGGATGGTATACAGGGAGAAAACACAATCAGTGCAAACTAGGGTCTGTAATTAACAGTAACATTGTGGTATGCTTCCACTGAATGTAGCAAAGGCAACATGCCAGAGCTAAATGTCAATAAGTGGAGGTTATGGGGGATTGTAGGTCCCCTACAATTGAAAGAAAGTAAAACTGCTTTGTGCCCCCAGGCCAGAGGACTTGCCAAAATAAGAAAAAGAACAGCAGGAGGCAATTGAACATATTGATGAAGTACAAAATGAAATAGACAGACTTAATGAACAAGCCAGTGAAGAGATTTTGAAAGTAGAACAGAAATACAATAAATAATAAACTCCACCAACCATACTTGCAAAGGAGGTCAGACTTGTTTGCCAACATACCCAATTTTTGGGTAGCAACATTTGGCACTCATCCACAAGTGTCTTTATTGCTTGGGGAGGCGAATGACAATATTGCTTGGGGAGGAGAATGAAGAGGCACAGCATTATCTGACAATAGTTGAAGTGATGGAATTGGAAGATATTAAATCAAGTTATAGAATAGATGTTTATTTTGATGAAAATCCTTACTTTGCAAATAAAGTTCTCTCCAAAAAATTTCATCTGAATGAGAGTGGTGATCCATCCTCAACGTTGACTGAAATCAAATGGAAATCTGGAAAGGATTTGATGAAACATTCAAGTCAAACACAGCGTAAAGCCAGCAGGAAGAGGCAGCAGGAAGAACCAGCGAGCTTCTTTACCTGGTTGCTGGCCGTTCTGGTGCAGGTGCAGGTGCGTTAGGAGAGGGCATCGAAGATGATATTTAGCCAAATCCATTACTGCACTATCTGGTTCCTGATATGGATGCTGCAGGAGGGGAAGATGATGATGATGATAAAGAAGAAGATGGATTGGAAGATATCGATGAAGAAGGGGATGAGGATGAAGGGGAAGAAGATGAAGATGATGAGGGAGAGGAAGGAGAGGTAAAAGAAAAATTGGCTAGATCTTCAAAGAGTAGAATCTTGAACTGATTCTTAAAGAATTCACTATGTTACTTTATTGTGTAATGGAACTGACTCAGGACTCGTTGTGTGGGTAATATACACCATTTTCTGTCATAAGAATCAATAAAATCAATAAAACTTTTATAATCTCATTATTTTGTTAAAAAACTTTCTACAAAGCTATAGTAATTAAGACAGTGTGGTACTGGAACAAGGATAGATATACCGGTTGGTGGAATACAATTGAGAGTCCAGAATAAACCCTGGTTATGTTCAATTGATTTCCATAAGGGTGTGACGCTCATTCATTGAGGGAAATAGTCTTTGCAACAAATGATTGAAAACTGGATTTCCTTATGCAAAAGAATGTTTTGGACCTCTGCTTTGTACTATGTACAAAACTAACCAAAAATGGATGAGACCTAAATGTAAGGGCTAAAAGTATAAAAACCCCGGATTTAGGAATTAGTCTATGTGATATTAGATTAGGCTATATTTTCTTGGATATAATACCAAAAGCACAGCAGCCAAAGAAAAGAAAGATAAATTGGATTTCATGAAAATTAAAAAAGTGTGTAGGATGGTATGACAGTGGCTCAGTGGCAGAATTCTTGTCTGCCATGCTGGAGACCCTGGTTCGATTTCCAGTGCCTGCCCATGTAGAAAAAAAACAAGTGTGTGTGCTATGAAGGCACCATCAAGAAAATGAAAAATCCAAAGGATGAAAGAAAATGTTTGCAAATCATGTATCTAACAAGGCCTTGAAGTAGAATATATAAATACCGATTACAGCTAAATAATAAAAAGACAACTATCTCAATTAAAAAATGGGCAAAGGATAAGTAGAATATTTCTCCACAGAAGATATATTTATGGCCTACAAGCCTATGAAAATATGCTCAACATTATTAGCTATCAAGGAAATACAAGTCAAAACCACCATGAAATAATACTTTATGTACAAGGTTTGCTGTAATTAAGGACTGGAGAAATTAGAACTTTAATACTGCTGGTGGGAGTGTAAAATTGTGTAGCTGTTTTGGAAAACAGTCTGCCTGTTCCTCAAAAGGTTAAAAATAGAATTACAAAGTGATTCAGCAATTCCACTCCTAAGTACAGCTGATTCTTATTATTCATGGTGGTGATGTTTTATGATGTTGCCACAAACACTGAATTAGCTAATATTGAACCATTACTTTAGGGGAAATATAGGGTTAGGTACTTCAAGTCACTGGTCACAGGATTTTTTGTCAATCAATCAATATATAACCTTGATTCTGAGTGTTTTGCTTAAAGACATCTTATTCAGTACACATGGGTGATTCATTAACATTGGACTCAAGCTAACAGCACAATACCTCAAGCCTGGACAAAGCTTATCTAATATGTATTTTTTTTCTGTAAGGCACATCATAGCCATCTTGCATTTAGGAACACTAGAAAACACTGAACACTATGTTTGGGGCCACTTTAAATAGGAAAATCACCAGCAAAAAAGCACAAAATTGTGAAAAAAAATGGCAGTAAATAAACCATGAAAATGGGAATCGTTTGTGAAACAAGAACAGAAACAAAAAAGCAAATATTTGCTCAACCTCAGCTAGCAATGTGCAAGTTGCAAGACTCAGGGCTTTTTTTTTTTTTAATATTGTTATTATCAATCCTTAACAAACAAACATACAAACATTCTTGACATACAAACATTCTATACATGGGATACAATCAACGGCTCATAATATCATCACATAGTTGTATATTCATCACTATGATCATTTTTTTGAACATTTGCATCTCTCCAGCAAAAGGAAATAAGAAAGAAAAAAGAAAAATCTCATATATGCTATACCCCTTACCCCTACCTCTCATTGACCACTAGCATTTCAATCTGCTCAATTCATTTTAACCTTTGTTTCCTCTATTATTTGTTCATTTTTATCCATAATTTTTACTCATCTGTCCATACCATAGGTAAAAGGAGCATTAGACACATGGTTTTCACAATCACGCAGTCACATCATAAAAGCTATATCATTATACAATCATTTTCAAGAAACATGGCTACTGGGAACACAGCCCACAGTTTCAGGTACTTCCCTCTAGTCACTCCAATACACCATTGGATATCTATATAAATGCGTAAGAATAACCTCCAGGATAACCACTTCACTCTGAAATCTCTCAGCCACCGACACTTTATTTTGTCTCATTTCTCTCTTCCACCCTTTGGTTGAGAAGGTTTTCTCAATCCCTTGATGCCAAGTCCCAGCCCATCTCAGGACTTCTGTCCCATGTTGCCAGGGAGGCTTACACCCCTGGGAGTCATGTCCCATGTAGAGGGGGAGGGCAATGAGCTCACGTGCCATGTTGGCTTAGAGAGAGAGAGCCCACATCTGAGCAACAAAAGAGGTTCTCTGTGGGTGACTCTCCGGCCTAATTTTAAGTAGGATTGGCCTATCCTTTGCAGGGATAAGTTTCATAGGGGCAAACCCCAAGATTGATGGCTTGGCCTATTGATTTGGTTGTCCCCACTGCTTGCAAGAATTTCAGGAATTCTCCAAATAGAGAAGTTGAATATTTCCCCCTTTCTCCCCAGTCCCCCAAGGGGACTTTGCAAATACTTCTTTATTCACTGTTCATATCACTCTGGGATTTATTGGGGCATCAAACTAACCTGGACAAACCAACAAAATCTCATGCCCTATTCAAGGTTCCGTGTACTTATGGTGTTCAATTAAACTGATCATACAAGTTAAATTAGTAAATGCACTATGACTCAGATTTTTTGCTACTTTGAAAATATCCAGGAAAGTCAGGAAAGTGTGGTAAGTATTGATTTGAGGGTTACAATTAATTTCAGTGAGGAGGCAAATACACAAGTACAGAATTGCAAATAATAAGGATTGATTGTATATACTCAAGATAATTGAAGGCATGCCAAGACAAGAACCTGTACACAAATGTCCATAGTACTATTATTTGTAATAGTCAAAAGTGGAAATAACACTAATGTCCATCAACTGACTAATGGATAAACAAAATATGGTATATCCATACAATAGAATATTATTTGGTTGTTGAAAGGAATGAAGTACTGATTAATGCTACAATATGGATGTACCTTAAAAACATTATGCACGTGAAAAACTATGCTAATTAGAACATGTCAAGGTCATTCTAGTGTTTTTGTCAAATAATTCAACTTCATATTCTTATTTATCAACAGAGTATCACAATAATAACACAAAGTTCAGTAGGAGGAAATAGAAGTAGACTCTTAGGGGGGTTTTATTTTTTGGCATGGGCAGGCATCAGGAATTGAACCCGGGTCTCTGGCATGGCAGGCGAGAATTCTGCCACTGAGCCACTATTGCAATGCCCTGTTGTAGGGTTTTTACACGATATGTGTAAGAAGTTGAAGGTTCAATGGGGATAACTCAACATTGGGGATAACTCAACATGATGTAACAATTATAAATATGTATGCACCTAAGAGCTGAGCTCTGAAATACATGAAACAGTTACTGACAGATCTGAAGGGAGAAATTTATGATTCTAAATTATTAGTAGAAGACTTTAATGGATCTTTCTCAATAATGGATAGGACTTCTAATCAGATTAATAAGGAAATACAAAACTTGAATGATACTTTAAACCAACTGGACCTAACAGACAAATAGAACACTTCACCCTACAAAAAAAGAGTGCACATTCTTTTTGAGTGCACATGGATTACTCTCCAGGACAGACCAGATCTTAGGTCACAAAACAAGCCTTAATAAATTAAAAAATATTAAAATCATATAATGTATATTCGTTAACCACAATGGAATGAAGCTAAAATGAGAAATGAAAAATCCACAAATATGTGGAAATTAAACAATGTTTTCTTAAACAACAATGTATTCTTAAACAACCAAGAGGAAATCACAAGCAAAATTAGGAAATATCCTGAGGAAAATGAAAATGAAAATATAATATACCAAAAGTTATGGGATGTGGTAAAGGCAGTGCTGAGAGGGAAATACATAGCTCAAAATGCTTACTGAAGGAATGCTTCAAATCAGAGCCCTAACTTCAAAACTAGAACAAGTAAAAGAATAGCAAACTAAACCCAAATCTAGCAGAAAGAAGGAAATAACAAAGATTAGAGTCGAGATAAATAAAATAGAAAACAATAGAATCAATTAGACCAAAAGTTGATTCTTTGAAAAGATCAGTAAAATTGAGGAACCTTTAGATAGACTGGTAAGGAAAAAGAAAAAGGATACAAATAAAATCAGAAATGAAAAGGACAACATTGCTACTGACTCTGCTGAAATAAAAAGGGCTGTAAGCCATGTGGGAGACCTGGGTTCGATTCCTGGCCCATGCACTTCCCAAAAAACAAACAAGAAAAACAAACAAACAAATGAAAAAAATTCAGCAAATGGTGCTGCAATAATGGGATACTCACATGGAAAAAGAATGAAATGTGACATGTGACCCCTGCTATACAGCATACAAAAAAAAGGGGGGGGGGCTATAAAAGGATACTATGAATAACTACATGCCAATACATTAGATAACCTTAGATGAAATGGACAAATTTTTAGAAATACTCAAACCATCTCCCTGACTCAAGAAGAGATAGAAGGTGTCAACAAACCAATTACTAGCAAAGAGATAGAATCAATAATCAAAAACCTCAAAACAGGGTACATGAGTGGTTCAGTGGTAGAATGCTCACCCGTCCAGTGGGAGACATGGGTTTAATTCCTAACCCATGCACCCCCAACCCCCCCAAAAAAACTCCCCAAAATGAAAACCCAGAACAAAATGACTTCACAGGGGAATTTTACAAAATATTCCCAGAGGAATTAACTCTGATTCTGCTCAAACTCATCCAAAAAATTGAAGAGGAGGAACACTCTCAAAATCATTTTACAAGGCCAACATCACCCTCATATCAAAGCCAGATAATGATAAAACTACAGACCAATATCTCTTATGAATATGGAGGCAAAAATCTTCAACAAAATAGTAGAAAATAGAATCCAACAGAATATATTAATATATTCTGATCGTACACCATGATCAAGTGGGATTTATCCCTGTTTGCATGGTTGGTTGAACATAAGAAAATCAATCACCACATTCACTGAATGAAGGGAGAAAGCCACATAATTATCTCAATTGATACAGAAAAAGCATTTGACAAAATCCAGCACCCTTTCTTGATAAAAGCACTTATAACACTAGGAATAGAAGGAAACTTTCCCAATGTGGTAAAGGGCATATATGAAACATCCATAGATAACATTTTACTTGATGGTGAAAGACTGAGAGTTTTCCCTCTAAAGGAAAAAGACAAGGATGCCCACTTTCACCACTGTTATTTACCATTGCACTGGAGTTCCTGCCGGTTCCTTGCACTTAGGAAAGAAAAGGAGAAAAAAGGCATCCAAATTGGAAAGGAAGAAGTTAAAATTTCCCTATTTGCAGATGACATGATCCTATATACAGAAAACCCTGAAAAAAAATCACAACAACCTCTTAGAGCTAATAAATGAATTCAGCAAAGAGGTGGGGTACAAGATCACAACCCCCAAATCAGTAGTGTTTGTATACACTAGTAATGAACAACCGGAAGAAGAAATCAAGGGAAATAATATCATTTACAATAGTAACTACAAGAATGAAATGTCTAGGAATAAATCTAACCAAGAAGGCAAAGGACTGGCAAATAGAAAACTTTAAAGCATTTCTAAAAGAAACCAAAGAAAGCCAAGATAAATGGAAAGGCATTCCGTGTTCATGGATTGCCCAACTAAATATCATTAAGATGTCAGTATTACCCAAAGCAATTTCTAAAGTCAATGTAATCCCAATAAAAATTCCAACAGCCATCTTCACAAAAATGGAAAAGCCAATCATCAAATTTATACGGAAAAGTAAGGGGCTTGAATAGCTAAAACCATCTTGACAAAGAAGAATAAAGTTTGATGACTCATGCTTCTCAATCTTAAAAATTATTACAAAGCCACAGTAATGAAAACAGCTGGCACTGGTACAAGGACAGACATAGAGATCAGCAGAATTGAATTGAGAGCTTAGAAATCAACCCTCACATTTATGGTCAACTGATTTTTGACTAGAGGACAAAGACCAAGCAATTGGGAAAGCATAGTCTCTTCAACAAATGGTGCTGGGAATAAAAAAAGAAGACGCCTATCTGGCACTGTATATAAAAATCAACGCAAAATAAGCATAAGAAACAGCAGTGTAAAAATCCTAGAAAAAAATGCTGGGAAGGACCTTGTTTTAGGCCCTGGTTTCTTAGACTTTATACCCAAAGTACAAGTAAGAAAAGGAAAAGTAGATAGTGGGACCTCATCAAAATTAAAAACCTTTGGTAGAAAATATTTAGGAACCACATATCTAATAAGAGTTTAATAACCAGAATATACTAAGAAATCCTACAACTCAGCAACAAAAAAAGACAAACAAGGCAGTTAAAATTAGACAAAATACTCGAATAGACATTTCTCCAAAGGAATTATACAAATGACCAAGAAGCACATGAAAAGATGCTCAACATCATTAGTTATCAGGGAAATGCAAATCAAAATCACAATGAGATACCTTTTCACACCCATTAGAATGGAGGCTATCAAAGAAAACAGAAAATAGCAAATATTGGGGAGGATGCAGAGAAATAGGAACATTCATTCCTTGTTGTTAGGAATGTAAAATTATGCAGCTGCTATGGAAGACAGTTTGGTGGTTGCTCAGAAAGCTAAGTATAGAAATACCATCTGATCCAACAATCCCACTAATCAGTATATACCCCCAAAATTGAAAACAGGGACTCAAACAGATACTTGCTGACCAATGTTCATAGTGGCATTATTCACAATTTCCAAAAGATGGAAGCTACCAAGTGACCATCAACCAATGAACGGATAAACAAAATGTATGTACATAGAATGGAATATTATTCAGCTGTGAAAAGAAATGAAGTTCTCATACATGTGACAACATGGAAAAGCCTCGAAGACATAATGTTGAGTGAAATAAGCCAGACATAAAGGGCTTATAAAGGGACAAATATTGTATGATCTCACCGATTTGAAACAGAATAAGCAACCCCTAGAGTCAGAATATAGAGTATAGGCTACCAGAGGTTGGACTGGGGATAGGGAACAGGAAGTTAAAGCTTAAAATATACAGGATTCTTATTTGGAAATGCTTTAGTAATGGATGGTGGTAATGGTAGAACAACATTGCGAATGCACTAACAGCACTGAAATATATATCTGGATGTGATTTAAAGGTGGAAATGTTACATTGCATATGGTAACAGTAAAAATTAAAAAAAATCTATGGGACTACACTACCCACAGTGCATACTAAGTTAAACCATGGACTTTAGCTAATAGCACAATTATAAAAATGGGCTTCATCAATTGTAATAAATATTCCATACCAATGCAAGGTTTTGATGGAGGGGTGGTATATGGGATGCCTGTATTTTATGCATGATTGTTCTGTAAATCCAATACTACTTTAATAAATTAAAGTATTTTAAAAATTATTTAATAAAGAAATAAATATTTAGATGTAACAAAAACTCAATCAATGCAGTTTATAATATTAACAGACTAAAAAAGAAAAACCACATGATTGTCTTAAAAGATATAGAAAGTCTTTGACATAATTAAATGCCTCCTAGTGAAAATGCTCAGCAAAGTAGAAATACAAGGGAACATTCTTAACCTGACAAAGGGCATCAAAAACAAACTTACTGAGCAATATCCCCTTTCGGTTTGTTAAAAAGGCAAGAATGACTACTCCCACTACTTGTACTTAGCATGGTAGTGGAAGTCCTAACCAGTGCAATAAGGCAAGGATAAGAAATAAAAGAAATATAGATTGGAAAATAATAAAATTGTCTTTATTCACAGACATGATAATCTATGTAGAAAATTCTCAGGAATCTATTAAAAAAGCAATCATAATGAAAAAGTGAATTTAACAAGTTGCAGTCTACTAATTCAAAATACAAAAGTCTATTGGAAACTGAAATTAAATAAACAATATTCTCTAAAATAAACTAAAAAACATATTAGTTAGGGATACAGTTGACAAAAGATGCTCAAGATCTGTACACTAAATCCTGCAACACATTTCTGAGGAAATTTAAAGAAGACATAAATAAATGGAGGGCTAAATCAGGGTCATAGATCGTAAGAGTCAATATTGCTAAGATGTCAGTTATATCCAAATATATCTACAGATTTCACACAATCCCAAATAAAATCTCTGCAAGATTTTTTGGTAGAATTTGATGTTTAGTCTAAAGCTTAAGGAATGTAATGGACCTAGATAGCCAAACAATTTTGAAAAAGAACAAGGTTCTTTTTACACTACCTAATATCAAGAATTTTTATAAAGCTACAATAATCAGGATGGTGTCATATGGCATAAAGATAGACATATAGATCAATAGAATAGAATAGAGAGTACAGAAATAGACCCATACATATATGAACAAGTGAATTTTTAAAAAGGTGCCAAGGCACTTAATGATTAAAGATAGTCTTTTCAACAAATGCTGCTAGAACCATTGGACAGCCCAAAGCGAAAAAAAAAAAAAAAAAAAAAAAAAAAAAAAAACAAAACTCTTGACATTTCTCTTACATGATAATCAAATTTACTATGATTAATTAACTCAAAATGAATCATAGTCCTATATATAAGGAAAAGAGTATTGAATTTCTAGAAGAAAACAAAGATAAAATTGTAGTGACCTTGGTAGGTTTGGTAATGATTTGAGAAATAAGACACAAAAAAGTATGAGCTATAAAACAAGTAATCAATAAATTTGACTTCTTCAAAATAAAAAAACAACCCTTGCTCTTCAAAAGACACTGTTAAGAAAATGGAAAGACAAATCACAGACCTGGAAGAACATATTTACAAAACATGTATCTGACAAAGGGGCTGTGTATATATAATGTATGTATGTATAATATGTGTATTTTTTATTTAGGTATCTAGAAGATTTAGTAATAAAAATGGTCATAATATTTGAATAGACACTGTGACAGACTGAATCATGTCTACTATAAAGACAGGTTCAATTCCTTAACGTATAGTCTTGCAGGAGTATGCTCATTTGAAAATAGGATCTTTGAAGATGTTAAGGTCAAACGGAATGAGGGTCGCCTTAATCCAATATGACTGTAGCCCTCTGAAGTCCTTATAAGCAGAGGAAATTTGGATACAGTTAGTCAGTAGAAGTCAGAGAAGGGAGAAGACAGATTGCCATATTACGGAGGGTTGCTGGCAAGCCACCACCAGAATACTGCATACTTCACAGAAAGAGTGCTCTTCCCAATACCTTGATTTTGGATTTCTAGCCTCCCAAACTGTGAACCAATACATTCCTATTGTTTAAGCCCATCAGTTTGTGGTATCTATTATAGCAGTCCTGGCAAACTAAGACAGCCACCTCCAAAAAACATATACAAATGGACCATAATCATATAAAAAGATGCTCAGCATCATTAGTCATCATGGACATGCAAATTAAAACTGCAACCAAATACCACTTCATACTCACTAGAAGGACTAAAATTTAAATAAATGACCAGTCCACGTGTTGATGAAGATGTAGAGCAACTGAACCTCTCATACACTGCTGATGAGGATGTAAAATGGTATACCTACTTCAGAAAACACTTTTGCAGTGTCTTAAAAAAGTTAAGCACACACCTACCATCTGATTCAGCCAGACCATTGATAGGTATTGCCCAAGAGAAATGATAGTATGTGATAGTATATGTTCATACTCATATAAATATGAATATTTATAGCAGCTTTATATGTTATAGCCCCAAACTACATCCAATCCAAATGCCCACCAGCAGGCGAATGGATAATCAAATTGTGGTATATCCATATAGTGTAATCTACTCAGCAATAAAAAGGAATGAACTATTGATGCAAGTATCAACATGGATAAACATGATAGAAGTTAGACAAATAAGAGCAATATTATATATCCCATTTAGTTATAATCCTGGATAATGAGAATGTATGCAGGTTAGTGGTTGCCTGGAGATGGGAGCAGAGGAAGGGAGAGATACGGAAACAATAGGGGGTGAGTATTCATTATCTTGATTGTGGTGATGATTTACGGATATAGCCATATGTTAAAACTCTTTGAAATGTGTATTTAAAACATGTGCAGCTCCTTGCCTGTCAATTTTGTCTTAAATGAAGATGCTAAAAAAAAACATAAAATGAAAGCTAAAGTACAAAAAAATTAAATTCTCTTACCTTAAGTATTATTTAAAAAGTTTAGAATTGTATAAACTACGTATATATTATATCTGACTGTGCAAAAATAGTTGATTTCTTCATCTTGAAAATGTGGTTAAATGAATATACATTGAAAATATTCAGCATTGCCAATACTTTCTCATTCATTATAAAACACACCATAATTAAATATGCGCCATGCCAAAATTCTGGGTGAGAAAAATGGATTAGCTTAAATTAGAAAGCAATCCAATGGAACAGTTTCTGGCTTAACATTTTTTAATGTGCTTAAGTATTGTAATTTCACACTGAGAGTTTTTACTTTTTTGAATTTCTGCCTAATTTGTCTCTCCTCTGGACAATGCCCTTTATGAAAGAAGGGAATTGAAAGCCCCAGGAAAGTTGAAGTCAAGCCCACTTCTGCTGGCTATGGGCAGAGAAGAGCAAATTTGTTTTGTGCAAAGTAAAGCAGGGCCCTCAGGCTTTAGGACTCTGAAACATCAGCAAAACTCCAATTATGGAAGTAAAAGACCAACGGAAATATTGAAAAATAATCAGCATAAGAAATGGACACAATATCTACTATTGGCAAATGCTGAAAGGATAAATCAATCAAGGTAATAGGAAAAGTAACTAATACTTGTCACTCTATAGTTTAAAAAATTGCTTCACATACAGTATCTTCTTTAACAGCACCTGTAATGGTCCTTGGAGAACAGTACGTGCTTATTATGGGTTGAACCAAAAATATATGTTCAAGTCTTAACTACTGGTCTCATGAACATGACTTTAATTGAATTAGACTCTTTGAAGATATGATTAGTTGAGATGATGCCAAACAATATGACAGGTGTCCTTGTAGGAAGAGGAAATATGGACACATACAGAGAAATTTGGACACCAGGGAGAAGGCCATGTGAACACAGAGGCAAAGATTGGAATTATACTGCTACAAGCAGGGAACCCTAAGTATTTCCAGTAATTGCCAGAAGATAGGAATAGCCAAGGAAGGATTCTCCTCTCCAGGTTTCAGAGATGCTGATGCTGTGATTCAGCTTTCTAGCCTTCAGAATTGTGAATGAATAAATGTCTTTTGTTTTAAGACACCAAGTTAGTGGCCCAAGGACCTCATACAGTGTACAATGAACACTTACTGACTGAAGAAATTCGAATTCTTGCTAGTGTCTGAGCACAGTGTAAGCATTCTATGTCGGGTAACAATTCTCTCACATTTCTGCAAATCTTGTGCTTATTTCAGGTTGTTTGTACAGTCAACAGCCCTGGAAGGCAGAGAGGGTGTCTCCCTCCAGAGTAATGGGCAGGTTTCCTTACTGACCTGTGTATAATGATGTCTCCCTTGGAGCAAAGGCAAATTTACTTATAAAAGGTTTGGGATCCTTATGTTTGGAGTTCCTCTCCTGTAATGCCCCATACTACATATGCAGATATCATTGGGCCTTCTTGATGTGGAAATTAGGCCTTAGGGAACTGGCACAAATGTTGATTATAATTGCTATGAGTCATAAACTATCCATTGTCTTTGACCCAAGAGTTTTATGATTTATACCAGCATCCATGAGATTGTGGGAGGATGCTAATTTGCCAACTTGCAAGTAGGGTAAAATCTCCAACCATTCACAGCTCTTGTTTACTCTACATAAACAAGTTGTATGTTGCAAAGTTGGCTACTTTTGCACTAAAGTGAATAATCTCAGGAGCGTTAAAAAAATCAGAGTCAGTAGCCAAATAAACTGGATAAAGAAAGCAAATAAATAAGCAAATTCTAACTAAAATTACAACTCTTCAGAACATAACTACTATTCAGGGGTAAAAAAAATTCATCTTGCAGAGAGATATTGAATGGGGATGAATAAAATAAGTGAAAGAGCCTAACTGATGATAAGGTAGCAGACAACACAATTTTAGGGACCAGGAGAAAATTTACATGCTAGAACACAGTAGAATTCTAGCATGTGGAAAACTGAAAATTAAGGAAAAGAAGCTGACTCAGGAAGCTTCCAAAGAAACATTATTCCATTATGATGGCACTGATTCTTCAGCAGCCTCCGGTAGGAATCACAGACCTTGCTAAAAGTGACTTTTTCTGAGAACTGGGTGGGAAAGAGACCTACTCTGCACATTTTGAGTTTTGTACCACCTGCAGGTAGTATGTGTTCAAAAAACAAACATTTAAAATTTAATTTAATGATTTTTAGAATAAGAAAGACCTAAATGCTTTTGGATTAAAAAACAATAAAGCTATATAGAGGGAATTTTTTTACCTTTTATAAGATTTACTGAGGAAACTGTCCTTGGCAAGATTGCTGGTGATTGGTTTTATGGCGGTAAAGACGGCTTGCACCTTTGGACCTGACTACTTTTGTTAGTGAAGGTCTTTTAGAGTAAGCTCTTTCATTTCAGGTATGTAAGATAAGCCAATAGATACCTCATGCTATTGGATAAAAGTATGAGGTTACCTTGAGTCTGAGAATGCACACATTGTGTTCTACTTGGTAATGTAAATTAGATGTACATATTTTACTTCTAAAAGAAGGGGAAGATGGTTTTCCTAAAAAGATATTCAATTGGGACTTCGAATTGTTCTTGACTTGGGTTATTTAAGATTGAATAAGTAAGAATTCGAGGTGGTCCTTTGGGAGCCTAGAGCTGGCTTTTAGTTGTGTTTCTGGAAGTCAAGGGGGTAACCTGACCAGGCTTAGAGCAGCTTTGTAGGAGAGGTGGTTCTGGGGACAGAGTGTAGCTGGTGCCTGAACCTCTTCAGACAAGAAGAGAGAGAACTGCAACAGCCCCAGCAAACCAAGGCACTGGTCCCATGGCTCTGACTGCCATTGGCAGGGGCTGCTGGATGGTCTGAGGAGGCACAGACACAACCAGGAATTAAACCTTTAGATTAAGTACGTGATGTTGGAGTTCCTCGGGCGTATTTCAGAAGAACGCTGGGAAAAGGATGGCTTCCTTAGAATTATAGGATGAGGCTTGAAATTTTACCAGTAATGGAAGGACCTGTTTTCCTACTCCAAAATGTTGAAATGAAACATTTTGATTATTTATTTAAACATGTTTATATTTAAACATGCTAATTCTTTAATAATTTAATTATTTAAGATATTGATAAAATAGGGACTCCAGCTTGAGTCTAAATGGAATTTGGTTGTGACTGGACTGAAACAGTGGGTTGCACCATCCAGATGTCTATGTGCAGGAGAATTGAGAACTTTCACTGGCATAAATAAGAATGAGCCAGTTTTTGTGAAAACACCCAGTAAAAAATACTTAGTAATCAGTTAGGAGGGCATACTCTGACTAGAATATAGTCACTATTAGATTCATATTTGAGTCGCATGTAATTCAGAAGGGCTGTAAGAAACTAGAAATAGCTATTTTAGGAAAAACTTTGGAAAACTAGAAGTTCTTTGGAATCCTGCCGACAAAGAATATCACTAAGGAGAGGTTTTCTCTCTTCTCCTTTTCCAGACACCCCTGCGTAGGTTAGTGTTTTAGTTTTCCAGGCTACTTAAGCAAATACCATGAGATGGTTTGGCTTAAACAATGGGAATTTAGTTGCTCATGGTGTTTTTTTTCTTTTTTTCTTTTTTTTTTTACATGGGCAGGGAAGGGGAATCGAACCCGGGTCTCTGGCATGGGAGGTGAAACTCTGCCACTGCACCACCATCGCCTGCCCTGCTCATGGTTTTGAGGCTGGGAAAATGTCCATGTCAAGTAATCATCAAGGTAATGCTTTCTTTCCAAAGACTCACTGATGCTTGGCTCCTCTGTCACATGGCATGGCACATGGAAGTGTCTGCTGGTCTCTCACTTCTAGATTTCATTGATTTCAGCTTCTTGTATCTGTGGCTTTCTCTTTCTCTGTCTGAATTTCATCCTCTTATGAAAGACTCCAGTAATAGGATTAAGAACCATCCTTCTTGAGTTGGGATACACCTTAATTTAAGTAACCACATCAAAAGTTTCTACTCACAATGGGTTCATAACCACAGGAATGGATTAGATTTAAGAACATGTTTTTTTTCTGGAATACATACAGAGTCAAACCACCCTACTTCACCTTCTGGATCTGAAAAGACCTGTTCTCTCCATATGCAGAATACATTCACTCCATCATGATATTCCTGAGGACTTAAATCATTTCAGAACAATGTTTATAGTAAATACAAAGTCTTACCAAAATTGATTATAGGTGTGATCTATCCTGGAGCACAGTTCCCCTCTATGGACTTAAAGAACAGTTCCCCTCTGTAAAACCTAGAGAACAAGTTATCTGCTTCCGATATACAAGGGAGGGTTAGGCATAGGATAAAAATTTGATTATAGAAGGAAGAAATTGGAAGGAAAACATGGGTCACCTGTCCCAAACAATGGGAAACTCAGTAGGGCATACACCATTAGATTTCAAGGTCTGAGAGTCATTGTGGAATGGTGTTTTGTCCTCCTGGCCTGATACAGTAGGAGCCACAACCCTTCCAAGGGCTTGTGCAGTGACTATGCTCTCTCCAAACACAGGTAGGTCCTGAGAAAGCCTCACATTTCTACTATAAGCTGGATTGCACACAGAGTCTCCTTTCTCATGTTGCTCACTTCCAAATTGTAGTGTCATTTTGCACACAGTATCAGTGGAGTCTAGGTCGCATGCCTGAGTCCTGGGTACTATCTTGAGCATGCAGGACTGTTAAGCTTAAAAATTTGCAGAACAAAATAAAGAAGCTTGTCAGTCAGAAGCACCTACAACTATCCACTACAATATGTACTTCTGAAATTAAGCTTGAGTAGTTTTAGATACAAATAGTTTTGAAAATGTTTTAGTGGCCTCTACATCTAACTTTAGATGCAGATAATCACCATAGCAGGAGCTTTAAATCTAAGTGGGATTCAGAAATTTTTAGGGTAATCTGGAAAATGGTGGGTTGGGGTTAAGGAAAGGGAAGATGGTAAGCATAAGAACAAAGAACCTACTGGGAAAGCATTCATTCTTGGGGTACAAGTTGCCACTTAGAAGGGGTGACTCTAATATAACATATCCTGTTAGATTTGTCTCCCAGTGGTGTCCTTTGGGCTCAGAACTTTACAGTCTGAGTTCTATATGGAACAGGAGAGAGAAAGAGAGAATGACTTTCATTTAATGTCTCTAAGACATTAAAGGAATAAGCAGTTTACTCTCAGAGTCCTCCAAGAGAGTCTGATACAGAGAAGGAGAGGTACATCTCTCCAACTTCACAATGCGCCATCATCTTCTATTGCTGGAGGAGCAGAGGTAGAGTCCAATAGAGAGCTAGGGAGGGCTGGTGGTGAGTGGTCCATGCAAAGCTCATGGAGATACCTGGCAAGAACCACATACCTCATAGGGGTAGAATTTGGGAGCACATAGGAGACACCGGAGGGTCTTAGGAATATTTTGGGGGAGGTTTCAAGGACATGGATGCAAAAGCAAATATAATTTGAGTAATTGCTCTTAAGGTGACCTTGGGCCTAGAGAACAATCAGGTTATACACGTATTTAATTTTTGACTTGTCAATATTTTGCTGGAACTATTGCAGCTAAATAAGACTATTTCCATATGCCCAGAGTCACTGCTCTGAATTCAAAGAACTGAAAAAGGTTTAATTGGCATCATACCATATATATAAAACAAATATTTAAATATTAATGTATATTAAGGATAGATGCATATTTGAAAATATTAATTGGCTTTGTAGAGGGAAGATATATATCCATCATAACTTAGAAAAATGTATGATATAAAATAAACTATTTTTAGTGTTTAAATTGCATGGTTGATGAATTGCAATATTTCAAAGGCCACTGGTGATAGATTTGTCTACATTCTCGAACTCTACTTTATTGAAAAAAATTGCAATGTTATAAAACTTGAATATTTTTCAGGAGGCAAAAAGCATTTTCAAATATAAGTTGTTCAAGGAACATTAGGTCTCTTATTGCTTGAATCAATGGGACAAAAGCTAAATGGTTTTTTAAAAAAGGTTTGAAACAACCAAAAAAGTAATCTTTTCTTTTGATAGCCCAAGAGATGAACAAGCATAGTGAAATGTCTAGTTGTTACATTTTGACTTTATTTACACGTTAAATTATGAAGTAGAGGAAGCCTTCTGCCATTTAAACTTTTTTCTATAACGTTTGTAATTTTACCAGATCCAAAAGCAAATGAATATGTTTGCAATAAGATTTCCAATAAAAGAGAGGATGAAACAAAATTTCATAGCAATTACAATCTTATGAAAAATAAAATGAATTTTAAGCTGTTTGTATATTTCAGTACTCCATGTTACCAATGAAACTTTAATTTTTTATATAGGAAAATTATATTATTAAAAACAAAGAGAGGGAGGGCCACGGCGGCTTAGCAAGCAGAGTTATTGCCTGCCATGCTGGAGACCTGGGTTCGAGTCCCGGTGTTTGCCCATGCAAAAAAAAAAAAGAGAGAGAGAGAGAAAAAACAAAAGACAAAGGCCCTGAAGTATGAAGATTTTCTGTTGACCATTTAGTAAGGAGAGCTTTCTCTTTTAACTCTTTTCTCTTTTGTGTTTCATCAAAGTAGTCAGGGTCAAGTGTACAGACCTATTACATGTGATACATATCTGGGGAGTAAAGATCAATGAGAGAGAAAGTAAACTAAAGACGAGAGCCTTTCTGGACCTCAGCCCAACAAGACTGATTTACATGGCATGGAAGAGAGCTGACAAGCTCCTTCCATTCAAGTTGGAAATATAATCTGCCTGGCAACCGAACTGTTCTATAAAAAGACGTTTATTCTGGGTCTTCATTGTTTTCCTCATAATAAATTATTTTGAGTGTAAATGCTACTCTGGAGAGGAACTCAAAAACATTTTATGAAGTTATTTGGTTTAACATATAAATATATATATGTAAAATATATCATCTAGATTATTTTATGTAACATAAATAAATATATTTTTATTTTCCGGTGTTCATAATTTGAGTTTCACATTGAAAGATTTCTTTAACTGATTGGCCACTTAAAGAAAAGTTAGTAATCGTGTAGACTGTATGATTGCAAAAATGCCAATTTTCAACTTAAGAAGCCTAATCATAGGGAAAATGTACTTTCTTGCAAAATAAGTCAGAAGTTAGAGGCATAACTCAGAGTTGAATTCTATTGTGGAGTTCCTGGTGGATATCTGAATGCAGAGATGGCAAATTAGGTGAGCTGCCTTGGACATCAGTTTCTCTAGGACGTGGAATGGTGATACTCAAGGAGGTCCTGCTTTGTTAAAATCACTTAGCTTATCACACATACTCCATCTTTAAGCAAAGTGGACAGGAGTGTTTATATCCCTTTATGCCTCCGTCAGATTGTGCTTTGTCACATGATTCTTTTTTTGGTGAGATTTCCTTTGATTTTTAAAAACTGAACTTTGTTTTCTTAACTTTGTATTGCATTGAGTATACATAAACTCTTCTTTTTCTTCTATTTGTCCCCATTCACCTTGTTGGTAGGAAATGTTTCTCCCATGATAGACTGTATTATTTGACAAAAATTCTCCCTTTCCTCCCCACACTTGCTAGGGTCCGCTGTGGGTATAAAACTCTTCCCAGACCTACTGATGTTGGACTTGACCATGTGTCTTACTTTGGCTAGTGGAATGTAGGAAGAAATGACTGTACTCATTGCAATCTGAAGAGACATTGTATGCTTCTTTCACCCCCTTACGCTCTACCATTGTGCACTTACCCTCTTCTTGCACTGGATAGCTAATGGTTCCAGAATGAGAGACATGTAAAGCAGAAATAAAAGTGACACCCAGTTTTATTGGATGTCAATATGACTCAGCCAACTCATTAACCTGTGAGTGAAATAAATGAATGCTTTGTGTTGCAAGCCATTGAGATTTTAGGTTTTGTTTTTTTGTTATACAGTAATATTGCAGCAGAAATCTGATACACTCCTAACTTTTAATTTTCTAAAGTTTTAATCCTACAGAAAAGAGAAAAAGAATAGAATGAGTACCTGTATATTCTTCACTTAAAATTAACAATTGTTAACATACTGCCCTATTTGTTTTATCTCTCTATATAAATAATTTTGGGACCATTTGAAAATAAGTTTCAGAGACTGTGATACTTCAACCCTAATTGTTTTAACTTATGTCTCTAAAATATGGTCGTTTTTCCATTCAACTTAATTTGAACTAGTTATAAATGTTAAAAATATCCTATTAATTTTATATTAAAAGAAATGCATAAAATGACCCCCCCCCAAATCTAAAACCATATAAAAGGTGGTAATAGCATAGAAATAACAGTGGAAAAAAGCAAACACAGTCATTCATAGTGAGTTGAAACTGCCCAACAACTTCTTGGAAAACATTATTTTCAATTTTATTAAATGAAAGTAAAGGTAATGATTTATAAGTGCAGCTACATATATTTTATCAGCATTACTGAGGGCTTAGGCAATGAGGTGTTTGAAGTTATCTAAGTTTAGTGGTACATAAATCCATCCAGTGTCAGCATGCCAGAGAGTATAAAGAGTTATAGGCTGGCATGAATTCCTAATGTGACTCAGCATAATGTGTGATGCCTGCTGAACACTTTCAAATGAATTGATGAAACTTCGGCGGGACACAGTCCTTTAAACTTCATGCTCAGGGTTGTTTCTTATACTTCAACAATAAAAGTCTGTATAAATGCCTAGAAAGGAGGAAAGATAAAAATCAGACATGTGGATTAGAGATGGAAATAGAATAAAGCAGGCTCACAAGCTGGATTCTTGCATCAGATGGACTTCACTTTGAATGCTGGGTCTACCCCTCTGGCCAGTTATCTTTAGCAAAGTTCTTAATTTCTCTGTGCCTTTTTTCCCCCATCTATAAAATGAGGATAATAATACTTATTCTACAATTTTTCTGTAAAGATGAAATGATACATTGGGGACAAAATTATTAGTGTGTTTAAATTTATAGCTTCCTCTGTAACCTTTCCAGTCTACAAATGGCATTGGTCTTTGCTCATTTAGCTTCTCTTTTTCTCCCTCTCTCTCTCTTTCTAAGGTTGCTTAGGAAGATTTGGAAATAACAAAGGGATAAAAAGAGGAAAACTATAGGTTGTCTGAGCAACCTGCACGGGACAATAAGCACTAGGGGAGCAACTCATCAGGAGCATCTTCTAGGTGAGTCAGTGACAGAAGTAGGGGTGGATGGGTAGGATCATCACAGGGGTGGGGTTTGGGGTGAAGGATGCTCATTCTGGAGATGCAGCATGCATGGGAATGATGCACTGTGTCCATGGGTCCTCATGTATTTTAGAAGACTTAAGTGTAGGTTGGAATCCAGGTTTAATTGCAACCCAGCTCTGGCCTTGACTATGAAAATAATGGTCCCACAGGAAAATGTGTAAAGCTCTTAATGCAGTGCCTTGCTTATGGAAGTGGTTGGTAAGTGGACATTTAAGTACATTTTTAGAGATTGGATTTTTGTACACCATCCATGGATTCTGATACAGAAAATCTAAGGTGAATTAAGAAACTATCTTTTACTACTTATGTAGGTATGTTCTATATATGCGTATAATTATTTATTTTTAAATGAAATTTCTTATAACCCTAATCCAGGTGTTTGATGGGCTATAGTTTGAGCTTACATTCAGACTCTATCATCTGGCAATGCCTCTTCTTGGAGCACTTCTGGAGAAAGTCTTTTTCTATGTGCACAAGAAAGAATGGGCAAGGATATTTATTGCAATGTTTTGTAAAGGTTAAATAGCCCACAACTGATGTAGAGATAACAAAAGTGTAATGCACTTATATATTGAATGTGTGGGACAATTAAAAATATTAAAGGAGATATATGTATCGACATAAGAAAATCTTTAAGACATTGCCTAGTGAGAGTAAGTTACAGAACAATAGGTACAATGTGGAACCATTTATTAAACATACAAGTACAATATTATCTATTTTCTATGTCATATATTTGTAGACATATGATATAAATGCTTAAAAATGTTTGAGAGGATTCGTACCTGATAACAGCATCCATTTAAGGGCAGTGGGGGAAGACAGTGTTTGGACGTTGCTTTTCTGTAATGTTTTACATGCTTAAAAGGAAAATGTATTTGAATAGTATTTGTGTAATTAAAAATCTATAAAACTTCCAGTCAAGTTAGATGGCAGTAGAAGACACTACAGAAGGACATACCCCCACAGATTTTTTGAACAATTAGCAAAAACTAGCAGAGACATCTTTCTCCAAATTCTGGAACACAGGTAAAGGGCTGCAGTAACTGGATGAGAGCCAAATCAAGAAAACACAGCTCTAAAAATGGTAGGAGAAGCTCAAGGTGCCTTTGCTGGCTCCTCTGCCATTCCTTCTCTGGCATAGTGTGAAGCCAGGTTGAACTCCATTGTGGAGCTGTCACCTTGTCTGGAGGGAGCAAAATAACCCCTATATGTATGTTGGGCTGACTGTATATTGGTGCTAACATACTAGGTGGCAGCATGAAAGACTGAACCAGACAGGCATCTATGACTTGTCCTCCTAGAATTTACCCTGAAGGGGCAGAAGCACCTTGCAGACAGCTAAAGCAATATAAGGAACAATTAAGTCAAAATGGTCTGAGGCAAAGGATTACCTGTGTTAAGACATACAATAGAGCACTGGATAGGTGGGAACATTCTATTTCATATGGAGTGGAGGGAGCATTTGGATTCCTGTAAACAATGGGTTTACTAAGGCCCCAAGCAAGTACAAACCCAAGATGCAGGCTCAGAAGAGACAGAAAGGAGCTTGCACTACACTCTCATCTCAGGCTGATCTTTTTATTTTATTTTAGCATGGACAGTCACTGAGAATCAAACCCAGATCTCCAGCATGGCAGGCAAGAACTTTGCATGCTGAGCCACTGTGGCCATAGGCTGATTTTCTTGATAAGAGGTCTAAACTCTGAAGGAGAGCATGAGCCAATGCAGAGCCAATTTGAAAAGATTGTGGAAGGTGGTTTTTGCATTGGTTGGTTGGGTTAGCTCCTAGCACTTATCTCTGTCATATCACTAACTGGATACAAACTTAAGGAACAGAGAGCTCAGGGACTCATTTCCAGAGTTATAACATATTAAAATATACAGTGTGTAAGAAAAGATTATAAGACAAAAAAAAACAAAAAACAGGAAATGATGATGCATCCAAAGAAACAAGATAAAAATTCAGGAAACCAACAAAGATGGCCAAACTTTGCACATACTGGACAAAGACTTAGAAAAAATAATCTTCAATGTGCTCAAGGAGATAAAGGAAAATAGAGAATGAACTAAATTATATTGGAAAAATGATGATGAATACCATGAGAATCTCTATAAAGAGATAGAAATTTAGAAAAAGTACTAAACAGAAATACTGAAGTTGAAGACCACAATAGCTGAAATGAAAAATTCCCAAAAGGATTTCAACAGAAGATTGGAGCTGGCAAAAGGAAGAATCAATGAACTTGAAGACTGGATAACTGAAATGTTTCTGATTGAGGAGCAGAAAGAAAAAAGAATGAAAAAACATGAATAGAACCTAAGAGACCTGTGGGACTCCATCAAGCAGACCAATGTACACATTATGTGAATCTTAGAAGGAGGAGAAAGAAAGGGATAGAAGAAATACTCAAAAATAATAGCAGAAAACTTCCCAAGCTTAATGGAAGACATGAATTTATACATTCAAGATTAATGAACCCAAACAGGATAAACCAAAATAGAACCACACTGACACATATGAGTCAAACTGTCAGATGCTAAAGAAAAGGAAAGAGTCATGAAAACTTCCATAGAAAAGCAATGTTTTGTAAAAGGGAACCCAAATAAGATTAAGTATCAATTCTCCATTTTTTGGAGGCAAGAGTACAGTGGGATGAAATATTAAATGTGCTGAAAGAAAACAGTCACCAACCAAGAATTTTATATCTGGTGAACTGCATCTCTAAAAATGTGGGTAAGATTAAAAAACAGCCTCAGATGAACAAAAACGGAGGGGATTTCTCACCATTAGACCTGCCCTGAAAGCAATGCTAGTACTTCAGACTGAAAGGAAAGGACACCAGACAGTGGATCAAAGTGGTGTAAAGAAATAAAGACCTCTAGTAACGGTAGCCATATGGATAATTATAAATTCCAGTACTATTATATTGTATTTTTTCGTATGCAACTCAACTTTTTACTTCTTATAGTTTCTAAACTGCAGATGCATAAAAAGTGATGGTAGATTAATGGTTTGGGGATGCAACGTATAACAATAAACTTTTTAACAAATACATTAAGAAGGTGGTGGGATAGAGGGGTATAGGAAAAGTGTGTACACTATTGAAGTTAAGTTGGTATGAAAAAAGTGACTGTTCTAGATTTAGGATGTTAATTTAAGTCCCACAGTAACCACAAAGAAAATATCTGAAACAATATTTACAGTAAGAAATGAGTAGGGAATCAAAATGGTACACAACAAAAAATCAATTAAATATAAGTGTAGGCATTAGCAGAAGAGTTGAAGACCAAAAAAGGTGTAAGATTTATAAAGTTCAAATAGCAAAATGAGAGAGGAGAGTCCTGCAGTAGTTACTTTAATTGTAAATGGGTAAACTCTTCCGTAAAAAGGTGAGATTGGCAGATTGGATAAAAAAAGCATGACCTAACTATATACTGCTTACAAGAGACACACCTTAAATTCAAAGACAATGTATGTTGGAAATGAAAGGAAGGAAAAATATATACTATGCAAATAGTAACTAAAAGAGAACTGTGGCAGCTCTCATATGAAATAGTTTTAAATTAAAACTATTGCCAGGGACAAAGAGGGTCACTGTATACTGATCAGGTCAATTAGGATCAGATCAATTAGAAGACATAGAAATTATAAATATATATGCATCTAATGGCAAGCCCAAAATATATGAAGCAAATATTGATGGACTTGAAGGAGAAATAGATGGCTCTTCATTAATAGCAGGAGACTTCAATACACTACTTTCAGTAATGGTTAGAACATCTTATCAGAATATCAAAAGTAAAGAGAAGACTTGAACGATACAATAAATACTATACTATACTATACTGTACTGTACTATACTATACTATAAACCAACCAGAACTAATAGACATAACAAAGAACAACTTCACCCAACAGGAGCAGAATACAAATTCTTCTCTGGTGCATATGGGTCATTCTCTAAGATACACCATATATTTAATCACAAAACAAACCTCATTAAATTAAAAAATATGGAAATCATGTATTGCCTATTCTCTGACCACAATGGAATGATACCAATAATCAGTAACATAGGGAGAAATGAGCATTAAAGAACATTCTATTTAAAAAACAGTGGTTTAAAGAAGCAATCACAAGGGAAATTAGGAAATACCTTGAGGCATTTGAAATTGAACCCCAACATACCAAACTAACAGGATGTAGCAAGGGTAGTACTGAGAGGGATATTTAACGCTTATATTAAAAAAGAAGAAAGATCTCAAGTCAAAGACCTAACTTCACAATCTGTGGATCTAGAAAAAGAATAGGAAGGGAATTCCAAAGTGAACAGAAGGAAGGGAATTATAATGTCTAGGGTGGAGATAAATGAAATAGAGAATTAAAAAACAATACAGAAAATCAATGAACTCAAAATTTGGTTCTTTGAAAAGATCAATAAAATTGACTAACTTTTAGCTATACTGACAAAGAAAAAAGGAGAGAATGCAAACAATTAAAATCACAAATCAAAGGTGGGGGGTTGGATATTAATACCAATCCTACAGAAATAAAAAAAGATTTCAAGAGGATGCTATGAACAACTGTACACCAACAAATTAGATAATGTAGAGGAATGGAAAAATTTCTAGAAATGCACAAATTACCTATACTGACACAAGAGGAAATAGAAGATCTCAACAGACCAGTAATAAGAGATTGAATCAGTAATCAAAACTCCCAGTAAAGAAAAGCCCTGTACCAAATGGCTTAACTGGTGAATTTTACCAAGAATGCCAAGAAAATTAATACCAATCTTCCTCCAATTCCTCCAAAAAATTAAAGAGGTGGGAGATGGGCCACGGTGGCTCAGCAGGCAGAATTCTCTCCCGCCATGCTGGAGACCTAGGTTTGTTTCCTGGTGCCTGCCCATGTAAAAAAAAAAAAAAAAAAATTAAAGAGGTGGGAACTCTTCCTCAGAAAGTTGAGTATAGAATTACCATATGGCCTGGCAACCCCACTTCTAGGTATATACTTCAAAGAATCAAAAGCAGGGACCCAAACAGGTATTTTCACATTGATGTTCATTGAGACATTATGCATGATTGTCAAAAGATGGAAACGATCCAAAGGCCTATTAGCAGAAGAACTGATAAACAAAGTGTGGTATATTACAATATTATGATGTGCATATTATTCAGCTATAAAAAGGAATGAAGTTCTGATACATGGAACAACATTTGAGGATATCATGCTGAGTGAAACAAGCCAGACAGAAAAGGAGAAATGCTGTGTGATCTCAATGATATGAGATAATTAGGATAAGCAAATTCATAGAATGGAAAACTAGAACACAGGTTCCCAGGGGCTGGGGAATTGAGAGTTTGTATTTAATTGGAACCGGGTTTCTGTTTAGGGTGATGATAAAGTCTTTATAATGGATGGTCAGGATGACAGCACAATGTTGTGAATGTAATAGCGGCGCTGTATTATATATTTGAATGCGGTTAAAAGGGGAAATTTAAGTTGTGCATATGTTACTAGAAGAAAATTTCTAAAAAACCATAGGACTGTACGACACGAACAGTGAGATCTTTTGTAAACTATGTGTTATAGTTATTAGTATAGGTATAATAGCATTTTTCATCAATTTTAACAAGAATTCCACACTAATAAAGTGTTAATAAAAAGGAAAATAATGTGTAGGTTAGGGGGGATATTGGGAAATCAGTATATTTTATCGTTTTTCAGTAAATGTATAATTTCTCTAATAAAAAAATTGTTATGAGAGGGGAAAAAATCTATGAAAAAAGACTTAGTCCAACTCCTCCATTTTATAGATGAGGAAACTGATATTTGGAGGGCAAGTGGCTTGCCAAAGGTCTCAAACAGTGTAGTAAACTCAAAAATAGACCTTGTGCTTGCCCTAGTAAAGTGATTTTCTTCATTGTGTCCTTTGGGCTAATCAGGCATTTCAGATAACAGTGCAGTAGCCGTAGGTAATCGTCAATATCAGGAGGCTGTGGCTGCTAAGGTAAGGCCAGCTGGCACTGGGTAGGGCTACTCATGGCTTCATAAACTTGACAGTGTCCAGCTATGATCAGGCCCCTAGAAACTAAGTTACACACACTAGTACCAAGAGGCGATTGACAGCTTTCAGAATGCCTTTTAAATTACAATGAGAAGCATAATAACCACAAGGACTTTATACTTATATTTGTATGACCACAGTGTTCTCTCCATGTCAACAAGCTACAGGGGAAGCCAAGTGATCATCAGAAATGATTTTGTAACTTACCATAAGCAATCACTGTATCACAATATTTGAAATCTTATGATCAGCACATTCTGTCTGAGGCCAGAATCAGGAAGTACTTGGTAAATGTGGAATTAGAATAAGATGATTTACATTAATGAAATATTTCATGTGTCTAGTTAAACTAATTAACTGCAGCCAGATCATAATGAAGACCACCTTGCTAATGGGACTGGAATATTTAAGTCCTATTGGCTCAGGCTCCTCGGTCCTCCCTGGGTGGACACTAACCCTGTTTGTGTCCCCTGATACTCTGTTTTGTGTTTTTGATGGCTTGTCAGCCCTCTTCTAATGGTCCTGTCTTAGATATATCTAATAATCCAATCATATTATCATTTTGCTGGTCTGGGATTTAATTTTGGTGCTCTCTGTATCTCTGTTCTGATCCATTTTGTGTTGGCCTTGCAGTCCAAAGCTTGTTGCCATCTCTTCCCTTGGAATGTTCTTCCTCATCGTCTGATTTCCTCCACGTAGTTGATTCCTTTGTCATTCAGATTGCAGCAGGTTAAATATCAGCTTGTCGCATTTTCCATTGCTTCACCTTTTCTTAGTTGTGCATAATACTTTTAGTATCTGATATTTACTATTTATACATCTTTTTTCTATTTGTTGTTGTCTCTCCCATTATAATACAAGCCGCATGAAAGTAGGGACCTTATCAATCTTGCTGCTGCTCTATGCCTAGCATTTGGAATTGGTGAATGAATGCTTGGAGAATGAATGAATTAACTGTAAAGGGGCCAGTAGCATATTTATAATTTATAAGTTTTGGGGAACATCTCATTGTAGTTCCCCAATAATGGCAAAGATACTTCTTAGACATGAACTTGGCCAAGAATCTATAAGCCTCAATCAAATCGCAATGAGTGGCAGGCACATACAGTCAAGGGGAGAGAGGGTGTATATGTGTGTTCAGAAATGCCACCCAAGTGGTTGTTGTGCAGTGAAGCCTTGCTCAACAGTGGAAGTTGATGCCTTTGATAACCAAATGCTGCCCAAATAGCAGATTATAGTGGGGATCCTTTAGAAAACCGTATTAGCTACCAAACAGGGAAGTTGTTTAACAGTATGGTGCTATGATCTTGAAGTGTTAGGATGAAAGATAATCGTGTACAGCAATGGAATTAGCAGACAAACTAAAGCCAGTGAAGAACTAAGACTTCAATATTCCTCAGACATTTGCATTTCATCAGATTTCAGAGTCTTTCTTCAGAATCAGAAAAAAAAGTCACCACACCCCTCCACATAGGCACTCCCCTTCATTGGTTAGTGGCAAACCTTGAAAGAAATAAAACAGACCCTTCTCTAATGGCAAATGAGATTGAATTTTCCAGGGTGCTATTCAAGCAGAGGGAGTGCTGATAAGGAAACTTCTATAAGGTAGGAGATAATTGCAAACAGTGATTTACAAGCCTTTTACAGTAAGATCCTAGGTTAAAAAGGTTCTGTTGATATAATTTGCCTCAAGGAAGTAAGAATATGAATAAAATGATAGAATTATGCAACTGATAGAAGGCAGTCTTTTCTCTTGGCATTAAATCTATTTTTTGTATTGATTTTTGAAACATGGAAGGTTGTGATATTTTCAAATCATTAAATTTTTGAATATTTGTAAGACAAAAAGAAATAAATTCTAAAGTGAGACTGTAACATATTGGCATTATTGGAGAAAAACTGCACTTTTTGGTCCCATGCAAGATTTAATAACCTTTCGGAAATGACATGCAATGAAGGTCTTAAAAATCCAGTTTTGTTTCGCTTCTTATAGTGTGGTATAAGATTATATAGATTGTTATATAAAAAATATGGTTTCTATCACAAAAATTATCTCATAAGGGGAAATGATATTTTCCTTTTAAAAATAAGTTATGCCTGTGGTATTTTACAGAACAATTATAAATAATAAAAATTTAACATGCATTAGTTTCTTATGATAGAATTAGTGAAACATTACATTTCTAAATCTATTGGTCATTTTATTTTCATTCCTTTTTGTAAAAGACTTATAATTCATGAATACAATTAACTTCTGGCTTAGATCTGACTTGAGGGTTTTTAGGACAGAAACTAATTTTTATATATTATATTCTTTTTACCAATGTTCGGGAGAAATCATTATGGCCTTCTATTTTGATGTTAAATGCTATTTGCATTTTCAAAATTTCATAAAGGACTTTATATTTTTCTTTTTTTAAAGTAGCTAATTTAAAAACTAATATATGAGCACTGAAAAAAAAAATGGAAATGCTATGCTCCTTTGAGAAAGAAGCCAGGCAGGTCATTAAATAGAAGAAGTCTCGTCTAAAGATCTCTCTAAGGAATAATTTTCTTTCTGAAATTCACATTTTCTCCATTCCTCTTCTCTTTTTCTTCCTTAAGTCCATTGGCAGAAACCCAAAATGACACTAATAACTATATTTTTGAAAAAACAAACACTTAACTAGAAATATACAAGGATTAGGTAAATGGTAGGAAAGAAGATAGTTCAAACATGACATCCCTTAACCCATTTTCTTTATTGTTGAATGAAGAATAGACACTTGGCTGCTCTTTCTTATTTCTGGGATTTATGAGATATTCAAGCAAGAGTCCATAGTTGAAAAGAAACTTTATTCTCATTTATGTGATACCTACTGTAGTGATACGACATTTACTATAATTTAGTCTTCCTGGGTAGCTTATAAGATTTAAAATCCAAGGACTTTGCAAAATCTCCTTGCAAGTGTTTAATTGACTTTCTGCTATAAGGAGCCCCACAGACCATTACCTGGCTAATTGCTTGAGTTACAGTGTTTATACAATGCCATTCTTTGTCCTTGGTCTTTTGGGGTATTAAATAGCAAGGCTAGGCTGAGAGAAGTGACTGCCATTTTTCATGTGAAACTTTAACATCTTGGTAGCTTTTTTATAGACAGATTCTCTTCTGTTCTTCTCTCGGTTCATACCAAACCTGATGTTTATCAGATGTATCTATTATTCTTATTCTGTGATTTTTTACTCTCTCTTGGAGAGTCCTTGACCTCTAAAGTGTCTTTCAGAGCCACTGTTACAGTCAGGGCATTCCATGATGACTCTAGATTCTAAATTCTAGAATAGGTCTGGACAAGGTGAAACAATATTTACTTCTGGAATGCTATGATTAGCTAGAATTAGCTGGGAGAAGAATTTTAATGCTTTAGAACTAAAAAAGGGATTTAGTGCTGGATTTAAGGACACTGAGCCAGTGATTTGCCTTACTCTGGTTTCATTCATGTTAGTGACCCATGTTCAAGCTTCCTCTTATGGAGTTAGCAGAGCCCAATTCCATCATGAAGTCTTGGAACCTGATGCCAATTTATGGAGTTAGATTAAAGCAGGAAAGTGCTAGGATCAGCATAGCAGCACAACCCAGAAAACCTCCGTGTGGTCTGTCTCCTTCCATGTTCCCTGCCTGTTCATGATATTATGGGTCAGTGACAATGGCCCAACTAATGGTGAGGAGTAATTGAAACTGTTTCAGGAACTTTTTGAGAACTAGAGATAGGGGAAGAACCAACTCTGATACGTACAGACAGGCCTAGATTGATTTTCTCTTGACAACTTCTCATTAAAATATGTCTACAGGATCTGCTCTAACCTTGATCCGTGCTGCTTAGTGGAGCTAATTCAGATTCTAATGGGCTAAGGTTTAGGGGACTCGGATATGTGCAATGTCAACAGATGTTGTCAAACTCCAGACTTTCCTGATTTTTTTAATAAAATATTTCATTGCACTGGAATAGGTTTGGAGCTCTCTGGATTAAAAAAAAAGGGGGTTGCAAAATCTTACACATTGCAGAAATTAAAGGCAAACGTACTTGGAAATACTTTCATAATAAAATATTCATTACATGAAATGTCTTTAGTAGTTTTGCTTTATATTTGAGTTTCGCTTTGCATATGAACATAGGAGTAATCTGATAAAAAGAACACAGGTATTTCAGCACTGAGACCAGGGTTATCAATAGAAGAAAAGCTACTAGTAATGAACAATTCTGTATCCATCACATTATCTGAAAAATATCTTTGGCCTACCAGTCTGTCCTGAGACCTCCCCCCAAATCTTCCCTTCAGGATTGTTCTCAGATTAATTAATTCTCTCATACACCAGTTGGAGCAGGAGTGAGCTTTCTTTCACTCCTTTTCCATAATCCCTACTGAATACCACCGCAACAGGTATTCTGCTTGGTCTCCACAAAGGCAAAGAGCTTTGCTAAAGTTTGGTTGTATTCATTTTAACGGGTGCATAAAAAACATTTAACAATGAAATAGGCAAATTTGCTATATTGTTAACTGCTACCGAGATCAACTAATAAAGCGAATAAACGAACGAATCAGTCAACAGGTTTGGACCCCTTTGCTTTTTTATTTTTTTTACAGCTGGTGGAAAATAATCAACTTGTGAAATAACTACGACCTCGTCATCTAGCAGCACATCACACAGTCATGGTGTCCCTTTTCCCCACCTGCTCCAATTATTCCTATCCCTAAAAGAAGAAAAACAGTACAGCAGACATACTCAGAAGCATTGTGAGGGAAATCAAAAAGATGAAACAGAGTAGTAATAATTTTCTTCTTGCCTTTGTCTAATTTCATCCTTGAAGGTTTTTTTTTTAGGTTCTGGAAATGTGAAGCTAGGATTATTTCCATAGCTAAATTTACATTTTTATATGTCTACTCATCCATGCATACGAATTCACTTTTCTACCATGCAGTCAGCATAATTATTTTTTGTCTTGCCCTAGCTTGATAGCTCCCAGGTCTCCTAGAGCAGTTTCTTTCCACACCCAAGCCCATGCCATGCATTTCAAACTGCAACTGCTCAGGCTTTGCACCCAGTCATACTGCTTTGATTTTAAGGCAGATGCTGGAGGAAAAAAGGAGGAACTGAAAAAGTGATGATATGCAGAGGGATAAAAGTATCTACATTTGCCGCTGGACTCGTCTTATGGTGTTAGATTATGAACCAAAGCCAATCCCTTTACATCTAACAGAAAAACGTTAAAAATATCTGTTTTGTTCTACTGTGTGCTTGTTAAATACAAACAGCATTTAACTTGGCATATGCAATGTTATTTTCAATGTGCTTAATACAATTGTAATGAGTTCACTTATTTAGATACTATGGAAGAAATAACCTTCCACTGGATAATATAAATTATTATACTTTTGCTATATATATCAACACAGAGGGATGAGCAAAGCTTATCAGCGTTGATTACAATCACTCTGGAATTTCCCTCAACAAATAAACTCACAAAATTTCTCCTCCTTTTTGATGACATAGTAAATTTTACGTTGCATTGTTCTTGTGTGGTGGATTTGTTTTAACAGTTGTAAAATGCCTTGGACATGCATATTATAGTTTCAATGTTTGTTCCCTTCCCTGCCCTTGTCCCACCAGCCATCTCTTGCTTGTCAACTCAACACTGGTTTCCCAAGACCCTATCAGAACATGCTTGCAGTCAAAAATACTTTGTACTTGTAGAAGAATATCACAGATACATTTTAGTAAGAAGAAAGGAGGATTGTTCTCTCACATGATCTCATATGTTTAAACAGAAGTAATGTCCTAGAGCATTAATACTCAGCAACTAGCGAACACTAATTAGCGAGAGAATTAAAAGGCACCGTTATTTCATTTAGGGCCTCCTGCCAGATCTCTAGGGATGTGGGTCCAGTTATATTGGATTATTTACTGTAGATAAGCTCCTTAGGGACAGAGACTGGGTTTTATTTCTTTTTATATTTTAGGATTTGGCATAGAGCCTGGTACTTCTTAGATGCTCAAATACATGTTTTTGAACAAAGGAACGTTTTATTGAATGCAATTGTATGACCCACTGGAAGTTCGATTATTTTATATCCAAATAGAATATTTCTGTTGTCTAGCTTTTGCTGCAGCTGGATCTAGCTGATTGATGCATAATAAACATGTTTTATATGCTCACGCTTACTAGGGGAAGTGAGGTCCCTGAATTTGCAGAGATTCAGTGTGATCATCTGTCCTTCACACATTTCTTTCTTTGCTTTTGTCTTCTCTCATCTCTCCCACTAGATTGTAAACTCACAGAGGTCAGAGACCATGGCTCACGTTTGGTGTCACCACACATAATTTCTCAGGGCTTGTGAGATGGCAATACTTAGTAAATATTGGTTGCCTGGATGAATGATGGCAAAGACAACTTGAAGGAATGTTAACGTTTTTGGATTTTTATCTGATTTTTGTCCCTTATCATCAGTTTTGATTTATATGTATCTCTTTCTTAGCACTCGCACTGATCCATTGAGTCTGCCATTGGATTTATTGTTCTTTAACCTCATCCTGATAAATGTGGCATGATTTGTGCAAAAGGGTTTAGGTTTTGAAATTAAACAGACCTGCATTTAAGTCCTGAATCCATAACTTACTGGCTGTATGACCTTGATCAAGATATGTAACGTCTTAGTGGCTGTTACCTCATCTGTGAAGATGAAAGATAGTGTGTGACTTACCTGAAAACCGATTGGATTGATGAATGTAAGGCACTTATTTACTCACAGCAAGGGGTCTATAAAGAGAAGATGTTTCCCCATGATCATTTCCACTCTCTTTACTCTTTTCCTAGTTATCTCAGAAAACATGGATTTCTAATTCTGACTATTTGTTAGCAGCCATTGGATGGTTAGAAATTGATGGGGAATGAAATACTCTGAACTATCAACATGTCACTTCAATGGAAACCTTGTATCATAGCACTTTGGACATTGATAAAAATCTTATTGTTCAGAATAACCACTATTTGCCTCATTAAAATAATACAAGGATATATGTGAGTTTTCAGAAAAGCACTTCAAATTGTAGTTCAAAGAATTGGAGAGTTAAATGACATGTGAAGAGTAAGAACATAGCATATATTTTACTTTATGATTTAAAAAATTGTTTCTCTTTCCATTTATTACCGTAGGTTTTAAAATATTGCTCTCACAACAGGGCCATTATCCCTAGTAGATTTGAGGACTATTTCACCAGTATTTTTTCATGAAATAATTGAGTTTCCTGGGATAAATTATTCAGCTCAATATTTTCCATTTCCTTCTAATATAAATATATTTGATTCCTATAAATCTGAGGAATCAGTCAGGAAATTATACATATTTGTTTTCCCAGGGCATATGAGCTATTAAGGCATGTTGCATTTACTATAGATCATATTTGTTATTTGGCAAGATAATTTGAATGATTGAGAACAATAATTTAGAACATATAACACTGGGAAAACAACCAGAAAGGGAAATTGAAGCAAGGTATTCCTTATAATAAATACTTAAAATATTCAAGAATACATTTCCACATAAAATATGTCATTAAAAAATTATGCATGTTCATTTTTTTATGGTTCATATATGTATATGAATATTTGCCTCATGTATGTATATATTTATATCACAGACATTTTTATGATGCATACTGTTCATTCCTTGTGGTTCATGTATGTAGATGCGTATTTGCCTCATAGATGTACATATTTATATCACTGGGACTTTTCATTTGGGCCTCATGTAATATGTATATGTATATATATATATATATATATATTCCCATTTTATCTTCCTCCCAGACTCAAATATGTGGATGCTTTCTTGTCTTTGTGTCATTTTAATTATTTTGGCTATTGCTGGTATGGATGCAATAGCGAAGACCACACCATATGCTAAGTTTATGAAGAAATCTGAAGGAAAAGAGATTCCAAAGGGACTAAAGCCACCCAGTGGCCCACTTCTGGAAGAAGAAACCCCCTTCAGTGAAATGGCTAAAATGGCAGAACCAACCATGGAACCCTCGGGCTTGAATTCTGCCTTTGAACATCTCACCCTTGACCCAGCTGATATCTTTTTGAATTGCTGTGATTGTTGTGCACCTCTACCAGGACAGAAAGGAGCACCTGGAGAGACTGGAAAATCAGGTATTTGAAAAAAATGGAAAACTATATTTTTCACTTGTACATCTCTAGGGCTGAGGTGTGGGTTGAGAGGGGAAAGGGTTTCTACATTGTCATGCAAATGATGACAGACCTAGCTGTAATGTTTTGCTAGCAGATGCAAATGACGCTGTGTTATCCAGTATAGGAGTCACTAGCTGTTCAAGTTTGCAAGCTGCTGGAATGTGATACACCAGAAATGGAACAGCTTTTACAAGGGGAATTTATTAAGTTACAAGTGTACAGTTCTAAAGCCATGAAAATGTCCAAATTGCAGCAAGGCTATAGAAACGTCCAATCTAAGGCATCCCGGGAACACCTTGGTCCAAAAAGGCCAATGATGTTCAGGGTATCTTTCTCAACTGGGAAGGTCCATGGTGAACATGGCGACACCTGCTAACTTTCTCTCCAGGCTTCTTGCTTCCTGAAGCACCTCCAGGGACGTTTTCCTTCTTCATCTCCAAAGGTTTCTGGCTGCTTGGGCTCTCGGGGTTCTTGTCGCTCTGTTGGATCTTGCAGCTCTATTGTGGCTCTCCCCGAAATGCTTCCTCTTTTAAAGGATTCCAGTAAAACTTATCACAATCCACCTGGAATGGGTGGCGCCACATGGCCATCTAATCAAGGTTAATACCCACAACTGGGCATCACACCTCCATGGAGATAATCTAATCAGAAGATGCCAACCTACATTATTGAATAGGGATTAAAAGAAATATTGGATCAGGATTAAAACATGGCTTTTCTAAGGTACATAATCCTTTCCAACCAGGACACAGCCAAATGAGTAAACGTTAATATTAAAATTAACATTAAATAACATAAAATTCAGTTTCTAAATCACACTCGCCACATTTCAAGTGCTTAATAGCCACACGTGTTCTGTGACTACTGGATTGGGCAGGCAGATAGAGAGTATTTGCATCATTATAGAGAATTAGAGCAAAGACCAAAGCTAACCAGCCCTGGCATTGGTGCCGTGGTTCTTTTTTTTTTTTTTTAATTTTTTATTAATTAAAAAAAATTACAAGAAAGAAACACAAACACTCCCAACACATACACTCAGCAATTCACAATATCATCACATAGTTGCATATTCATCATCATGATCATTTCCCAGAACATTTGCATCAACTCAGAAAAAGAAATAAAAAGACAACAGAAAAATAAAACAAAAACAGAAGAAAAAATTTTACATACCATACCCCTTACCCCTCCCTTTCATTGATCACTAGCATTTCAAACTAAATTTATTTTAACATTTGTTCACCTATTATTTATTTTTATTCCATATGTTCTACTAGTCTGTTGACAAGGTAGATAAAAGGAGCATCAGACACAAGGTTTTCACAATCACACAGTCACATTGTGAAAGCTATATCATTATACAATCATCATCAAGAAACGTGGCTACTGGAACACAGCTCTACATTTTCAGGCAGTTCCCTCCCGCCTCTCCATTTCCTCTTGCATAAGAAGGTGATATCTACTTAATGCATAAAAATAACCTCCAGGATAACCTCTCAACTCTATTTGGAATCTCTCAGCCATTGACACTTTGTCTCATTTCACTTTTCCCCTTTTGGTCAAGAAGGTTTTCTCAATCCCTTGATGCTGAATCTGGGTGCTGTAGTTCTTAAAGCTGTAACATATTTACAACCCCTACACTTTTTTTCATGAATCACTAATCTTAAAGAATAAATGAAATTTCTGTTGTCTGGTAAGAATGTGTGTTGACTGATAGATTTTTGGAATGCTATTTGAATTATGATTAGAAACGGAACACTTGGAAGGTGGAGAATAAAGCGTGTGATTCAGTTTGTTCCTCATTAAAATTCTGAGGCAACATTGAATCCTTGCCCAGTAATATTCTCCATTAAAAGCCATAATTATGTAATTCAAAATTTCAAATATCTTTAATATAGGCATAACGTTTGTACTGTCAGTTTTTTGCAATAAATTTTAGCTTTAACATGCTTTTGAGAATTCAAGATAAAATTAAGATCAGAATGTCAATTTCAAATTTACTATTCCTTGAAAAAAAATTTGTTGTGTCTCACTTGAAGAATTTAAATTTATAAAATCAGTAACTATAAATGCTCATTAAACTTTTCACTTATTCCATCTTGTTATAGGGACCTGTTGGGAAATGAGCTGAATATTTATGCAGGGTAGAAGAGCGATACAGTGGCCCGGGGCACCAAGATTTCAGGGGTACCAAAATTTAGTTGGAATGCTCACCTTCCATGCGGAAGCCCCTCAAAAAAAATTGGAAATGTAGTAAGATTGAGGTAATTAAATTTACCAAATCTTCTCTTAAGAGTGTGCCATATCTGGCTGGCCGATTGCTTGGAGTGGGAGATGAAAACCTCAAAGGGCATGGCCAGTAAACACAGTTGGTTGCTAAACTACTTTCTAAGGATTGCGGGATTACCCAGTGGTGGATTCAATTGTGCTGTTTTCAGGGCTCAGCCTCTTCTCTAAATACATGAGACAGATGTATCGAAAGAGTGCCAAGTTATTAGCCTACGCTGTGCCATATAGGATAGAGCTTAAATACTCAAAGTTTTGAGTCTCTCATGATCTTACCTTACTGAAGCATTGCTACTTCTTTAAGTCTCAGTTTCCAAAATATAAAATGGATTAAAAATGATATCAACTTCATAGAGTTGTCAGGAGAATTGAATGAAATAATACAAATAAGGAATTGGGTGCCAGGCATGGAGTATATGCCCAAAAATTATATTTACTTTTACAACTACCTGTGATAGGTTTCTGGTCCTATCTCGTGGAATATTATGAGCCTGATATGACAAGATCCTGTATTTGAGATCCATTGAGAGATATTTGTTCTGGTTTGCCAGTGTTTTGAAAAACACTGCTTTTTGGGATTGTGGGAAGATAGCAGAGTACAAAGCTCCAGAAATCAATCCAGCCACCAAAACGGCTATAGAATGGGGAGGAACTATCCGAACCAACTACTTGAACTCTGAAGTATAGTGAAAACTTGCAGGATCCAAGGAAGAGATGGATGAATAGGCTGGAAAATTTCCATGAACTTTACTATCTATGTAGTGGTTACCATCTCCATCAACCCACCACGTGTAAGGCAGCTATGGGGACTGTGGTCCAAGTCCCTGATGTGGCTTGCTGGTGCCAGGGTGGACAAAAAGGACCTAGTCCCCCAAACCGAAGAGCTTCTGGAGTGATGGCTGATTGCTTCTTTTGACTTCTGGAAGGCCAGAATGGAGGGTGGCCATTTCCCCCAATTCCACAGTCAGAAGCAGCAGAGGACCCTTAAAGAGACAATGCTTTCTCTCCTTTTTTTTCCTGTTTGGGAGCAAAAAAGCCTTGGAAAAATCATAAATGGATGGTTCCAGCTCTCAACAAGAAAAACCCCAACAATCCCAGAGGAGTGAGATAATTAGATTACAAAATTGCAACAACATAATACTTAGAATGTCCAGTTCTCAGTAAAAGTTACAGAACAGGAACGTGTCGACCATTCTCTGGAAAAAAAGAATTTGATAGAAACCATCCAAGAGGAAGCTAATACATTGGAGCTATTAGTCAAAGATATTAAATAAACTTTTAAATGCATTCAAAGAGCTAAAGAAAGCCATAGATAAGGAACTAAAGGGAAAGTGGAAAACATTTACTGAACAAAATAAAGAGAAATGATAAAAAGGAACTGTACAGAAATTCTGGAGCTTAAAATTACAATAATTGAAATGAAAAACTCACTAGAGGGATTTGATAGCAGATTTTGGCAGGCACAAGAAAAGGTCTGAGAACCTGAATACAAGATAACTGAAGTTATACAATTGAGGAGTTGAAAGAAAAAAGAATGAAGGAAGATGAACAGCTCCTGAGGGACTTCTGGATGTACCACCAAGTAAACCAACATATGCATCACAAGAGTTCCAGAAGGGAAGAGAAAAAGAAAGGGGCAGAAAAAGTATTTGTGGAAACAGTGGCCCCAAACTTCTCAAATCTGATGAAAGACAGCAATATACATACCCAAAAAGCTCAGTGATCTCCAAACAGGATAGACTCAAAGAGACATACACAGACACATAAGAAAATTGTGGAAATCCAAAGACAAGAAAGAATTTTGAAAATGGCAAAAGAGGAGTGACATGTCATGCACAAGCCATTCTCAATAATTAATAGCTGATTTCTCATCCAAAACCAGGGAGGCCAAAAGAAAATGTGATGGCATATTTAAATTTCTTAAAGAAAAAATGTCAAACAGTAATTCTATACCTGGTAAAATTATCCTTCAAGAATGAAGGAGAAATTAAGACACTTATAGATAAGAAAAAAGCTGAAAATATTCATTTTTAGAAGAACTGTCTTACCAGAAATGCCAAAGAGAGTCCTTCAGGCTGAAATAAAAGGGTGCTAGATAATATCTCAAAACCATAGAAAGAATTAAAAAGCATTGGTATAAAAGAAAAAAAGTTGATTGTGATGATAAATGCACAGCTATATGACAATATTGTGAACGACTGATTGTACACTTTGGATGACTGCATGATATGTGGATATATGATATATATCAATAAAAATAAATAGTTAAAAAAAGAGCATTGGTAAAGTAACTACATAAGTCAATATAAAATCCTTTAATTTGTACTCTTGATTTGTAACTGCTCTCCCTACCCAATAGGAATTAAAAGGTTACATTGTAGAACAAAAGTTAAAATCTATATTAATGGGCATACAATTTACAAGGTGTAACCTGAGATGATAACATTATAAAGGGGGAAAGATGGAGATATATAAGAATAGATGATTTGTATTCTACTGAAATTAAGTTGGTATTATTCAAACTAGATTGTCATTAGTTTAAGATGTTAATTGCAATTGTAAAGGTAACAATTAGGGAAATAAGTAAAATATATAGAGAAAAAGAAAGAAGGAAATCAAGTGGTTCAAATAAAAAAAATTAACTAAATTAAAAAGGCCATAGTTGAGCAATTGAGGCACAAAAATATATAAGACACGCAGAAAACAAACAGATAAATGACAGAAGTAAATCTTCTCTTATCAGTTATCATCCTGAATGTAAATTGTTCAAACCCTCTTATTAAAAGGTAGATTGGAAGATTTAAGGAAAATATGATACCTCTATATTCTGCCTATGAGAGACTAACTTTAGTTATAAAGAAGTTGAAAGTAAAAGGATGGAAAAAGATTTTCCACATAAATAGAAATAACTAAAAGAGACAGAGTGGCTTTATTATTATCAGATAAAATGGACGTTAAACAGAAAAGGTTACAAGAGACAAAGGACATTATGTAATGATCAAAAATCCAACCCAAAAAGAAGATATAAAAATTATAAATGTACATACCTAAAAACGGAGACCCAATATAAATGAAGCAAAAATTGACAGACTTTAATGGATAAATAGATAGTTCTACAATAATAGTTGGAGACTTTAATAACCCTCTTCCAATAATTGAAATGTTTAGACAGAAGATCAGTAAGGAAACAGAGAACTTGAGCAACACTATAAGCCAATTATACCTAACAGACGTTTATAGAATATTTCACCCAACAATATATATTCTTCTTAAGTGCACATGTGTCATTTTTCAGGATAGACTATATGTTAGGCTACAAATCAAATCTTAAAAAATTTAAAAAAAGATTGAAATCACACTGGAATGAAATGGAAATTAATGATAGAAGAAAAACTAGAGAATTCACAAATATGTAGAAATTAAACAATATATTATTAAACAATGAATGGGTCAAAGAAGAAATCACAGGGGAATTTAAGAACTACTTAGAGATGAGTGAAAAGGAAAAACAACATCCTGTAACTTATGGGGTGCAGCAAAGGCAGTGCTGAGAGGAAGATTTATAGCCATAAATGCCAACATTAAAAAAGAAGATCACAAATCAAAAATCTAACTTCACACTAGAGGAAGTGGATAAAAAAGAAGAAACTAAACCAGAAGTTAGCAGAAGGAAGGAATTAGTAAAGATTAGAGCAGAGATAAGTGAAATAGAGAATAGAAAAACAATAGAGAGTGCTTAGAGTCATTAAGTGTAAGTGGTGGACTGAGCCACTCTAGGGATACATCCTCTCAGAAAAGCTCTACACAACAAACAAGAACTGGCAGAACTATCTTTTTTTAAAACTCCAGAAAACAGTTTAAGTGTTCCAGTAACAGCAACTACTGAACCTGGCAGTCAAGAAAATCTCTGTCATGACGTGAGCTGGATACATATTTAAGGAACAGATGGATACCTAAATTTCAGAGATAGCACATTAAAATAGCAAAAGGTCCAGGTTGCAACAAAAGATCACAAAACATACAAAGAAATAGGAAATGATGGCTTTTGCAAAGGAGCAGAATAAATAATTAGAAGCTATCAATGAGGAGGACCATAGCTTGGAATACCAGAAAAAGTCTTAAAAAATGTCCTCATAGAGCTAAAGGAAAATATGGACAAAGAATTAAAGAAAATCAGGAAAATGATAGATAACACAAGGAGTGCATCAATAAAGAACCAGAAATCATTAAAAGGATCCAAGCAGAAGATCACAGTAACAGGAATAAAAAAAAATTCTCTAAAAGAGAATTCAATAGCAGATTGACTCTGGAAAAGAAATGGTCATTGAAACTAAAGATAAAACAATTGACATTACTCAGTCTCAGAGGCAGAAAGAAAAAAAGAAAGAAGAAAGTGAACAGAGCCTGAGAGAACTGTGAGACACCCTCAAGTATACCAATATATGCGTTGTGGGAATCCCAGAAGAAGAAAGAAAAGAGCAGAAAGAATATTCTAAGTAATAATTGCTGAAGACTTTCCCAATTTAATGAAAGACATGAATGTACATGTCCAAGATACTCACTGAATTCCAAATAGGATAAACCCAAATAATCACACACCAAGAAATATGATAATCAAAATGTTCAAAGAAAAAGAGAGAATTCTGAAAGCTGCAAGGGAGAAGCAGTGCATCACATACAAGGGAGCTTCAATTAGATTAAGTGCCTATTTCTCATGGGAAACCATGGAGGCAAGAATGCAGTGGGATGACACATTTAAAATGCTGAAAACAAAAAATTGCAAACCAAGGATCTATATCTGGCAAAAATATATTTTTAAATAAAGTTGAGATGAAGACATTTCCAGATAAATAAAAGCTGAGGGAGTTTGTCACCAGTAGACTGGCACTACAAGAAATGCTTTAAGTTGTTCAATGGGTTTAAAGGAAAGGACGCTATAGAATATATGCAAGTAGCATGAAGAAATGAAGATATCTGGTAAAGGTAGCAACAATGGTAAATATAGAAGCCAGAACTATTGTATTTTTGGTTTGAAGCACCACCTTTGTATAAATGTATAAAAGTAGTGATAAATCATTGGCTTTGTTCTTATAATGTATAAATATGTAGTTTTACAACAAGAACTACATAAAGATGCATGGATTGGGAGTATAGGAAAATAATGTGTGCATGCTGTTGAAATTAACTTGGTATCAAACCACATGAGATTTTTACAGATTTAGGATATTAAACTTAAGCCCCATGGTAACCACAAAGAAAATATTGGAGAAAATGCACAGAAAAAAATGAGAAGGGATTCTGAACGACTCAGTGCAAAACTAGGCTGAAGACGTGAATAGACATTACTTCAAAAAAGACATACAAATGGCCGATAAGCCCATGAAAAGATACTCAACATCATTCCCCATTAGGAAATGCAAATCAAAACCACGATGAGATATTACCTCACACTGACTAGAATGGCTATTATTATTATTATTATTTTGGGTGCACAGTACGGGAATCAATCCCAGGTCTCCTGTATGAAAGGCGAGCATCCTACCACTGAACCACCTGTGCAAGCTTAGAATGGATATTATTGTAAAAATTGAAAAATAAGAAGTAATAACCCCCTTACATTGTTGATGGGGATGTAAAATGTTGTAGCCACTGTGGAAAACAATTTGGTGGTTCTTCAAACTTAAAATATAGAATTCCATTTGACCTAGAAATTTCACTCCTAGGTTTATATCCCAAAGAATTGAAAGCAGGGACTCAGATTATTGTACACCAATGTTCATAGCAGTATTATCAACAATAGCCAAAAAGAAAGCAACTCACACTGAATTGATTTAGAAATGTGTTATATTTGTACAGTTCAATATTATTCAGACATGAAACAAAATGAAATTCTGATACATGCTACACCATGGATGAACCTTGAAAATATTATGCTAAATGAAATAAGCCAGACACAAAACCTTCCACTTTAATGGAATATCTAGAATAAGCACATTCACAGAGACAACACAAGGATCACAGGTTAGCAGGAGCTGGGGGTAGGGAGGAATGGGAGTTTGTACTTAATGGTTATAGATCTTTGTTTGGAGTGATGAAAAGTTTGATAATATATGGTGGTGGTGGTAGAACAATACTGTAAAGGTTATCACCACAGAATGGTACACTTAAAAATGGTTAAAATGGAAAATTTTATGTTGTATACAAGTTATTACAATAAAAAAATCCTAAACTCTGTGCCTTCAAGCCATTGTTTTTCCCATTATATTCTGCCTTATGCAATCTAACCTAGATCAACATCTTTCCTAGATGTGAGGGACTGCATCTCTATCCCATGGGAGCTTGAATGCAGCTGCTGATTATATCCTGTGCCAATCTGGGCATAGTTCCTTCATCTTGTCTCTCAAAAGTATATCAACATGAAGCTTGGGGGGGTTATAAGGAAGGAGAGCCATTGCACAGTGAAATATAGTTGATATCTTGCTTGGCATGCTGCCCCCCCCCCATCAGTTCTTTCTCTATTTCTCTCCTCCCTGAATTCCTTTTTAGAGAGAATTTAAAAATCACCTTTCATTATTTGAGCCTACATTTGACTTTAATCTCCATTGTGAGTGATTTATTAAAGTTTTTCTTTAAAACAAATATGGTGTCCTACTGAAGAGGAGTTCTGTTGAATGCATTTTTTTCCATTCTGTCCATCTCAAGTATAATAATTGAACTGAAATTATGATGAATCATTTTAATTTCATTGAGGGCACTCATCTACTTGGTTAATTTTCCAAGAATCTGAGCATAAATTCTTCCAATCAAGGATTGCTGCAGGAACTGGGAAACAATGCCTATGCCTTGAACGGAGCTGCAGTTGTAGGAAGGATAAATATCCTAGGTTTGGGGTCCCTGCGTGGCCCAGGTAAGTGCAAAGGATGTAATTTTCTGCAGAATCAAAGACACTGAATGAAGTCTGAGACCTGTGTGACCTGACTCTCGCCTGCCTCTCTGTCTCTTTTCATTTTTGATCAGTAGCCCCATCCACAGAGCTCTTCTTCTAGTTCCTTGAAGATGGATGATCTTTTCTACCTTTGCTTTCCCTGTCTCCTTACTTTTTGCCTAGATAACTCCTAGTTGATTCATTGGGTCTTAGCTTAATATCATTGCCTCAGGGAGTTCTTTTCTCATCCCATAAATATAAATTAGGTTATGTCAGGTCTACTATGGGATGTTCCCACTCTTCTTTATATCACTAACTACACTTAGCAATTTCTATTTGTATGGTTGTTGGCTCAGTGTTTATGTTTTATGGACTCTCAGTTCCATGAGAGGGTAGGGACTGCCAGAATTGCTGATGGCTGCATTCCTAACACTTAGCAGGGAGCTTGGCGCACAGAAGGTCTTAGAAGTAGTTCTTGAATGAATGGGCAATCCAAAAGTGCTAGGTATTGTGTTTTTACTTCCAATTGGAAAGTGTGGTCCACATGAGGTTAAGAGTCAGATAATCATTTTGTTCTTGTTATTTAATATAGTGCGGCTTCCCTGAATCGTTTGATCACTGCCATGAATCCAGTGACAAGTACTAATGAGCTCAATTTATCTATTCAGGTAGTACAAAATTGCAAATTAGAAAAAAATATTGTCCTGAGAACTAGGTAATAGTTTATTCTCATGCAGATTTTATCATTAGGACATTGACAGTTACTGTCAATAAAATGAGAGCAATAACATGACTGTTGCCTTTTCCTCCTGAATAACATATTTCAAAAGAGCACTTTTCCATGCTGATGCTTTTTAAAATCCCATTTCCAGGCCCTAAGGGAGAGGCTGGTGGCATGGGGATTCCAGGGGCAACGGGAGTCGCTGGGCCCCAAGGCCCAAAAGGCCAGAAAGGAGAGAAGGGTATGTAATTGCATTCACTTCATGTCAAAACTCAAGGGACGTTCTGCATTATTTTTCAGGGAACCAGCTTGCTAAGTAAATACTGAATGCTTTCAGGTAGGTCAATTCTAAAAAAATTATAAAAACTTGGTAAAGCAGATTGTAAGATATATTTCATATGAAAATGTTACCTTTATAAATAGTCAACCTGGAAAATTTAAACTTCCCTGGCAATAGCACACACACACACACACATGCACACACACAGATACATACACTCAGATACACACTCACACACAGAGGGTGTCCTACAGCTTTTCCATTACTGGAAGCCACAGGACCCTCCACAGTGTGTGGAGAAGGTTCCTTTCCCATATAAACCCCACCCTCATCCATGAGCATTTCCTCATCATGTAAATTAATTTTGTACCAGATAGACCTAACTAGCACAGGCAACCCTCCAGAATAATCATTTTAGAGAGGGAGGCTGCTCAAAACCAGAGGCAGTGCCAATGTTGGAAAAAAATCCTGAATGAACATTGAGGAAATCAAGCTTACAACAAGTGACTTTGCACCAACAAATTCACCTCACCTGGAAAATAAAGGGAATAGGCTAGACGTGTATTTATACCTTGTTTACTATCAAAGAAGACTTATAGTTATGCTTTCTTAGATCGTTTTCCCAGCTTAGAAATTCTGTAATTCTATAGGTATACCAGTAGAGAGAACTTTCTGCCTTGGGAAATCCCTGGTTCTGCAAGTGTTTACAGGTATTGAAGGAAGGTTACAGATTCGCTGGAACATCTAGAAATTCCTCAGTGAATATCGCCTGCTTGTAGAAATACCATCTATCCATCAAGTTAAATGTTTTAGCCGCAGTGTCACATGTCAAAAGACTTAATAACATCTATTCATCATCCTCCACATGATTCAGAAACTGCCTCACTCATTTCTGGTAGAACATTCAGTGAAGTAATTACTCAAAAAAAAAAGATGCTAAGGTAAGAGAGAGGCACTTGTCAGTTAGGCGATTTTCATTCTTGGAAACATTTAATCCTTTTGTGGCTGAATTATGTTAGCAGAAAACCCTGTGAAATAAAAGATGAGTGATGAACCTCCCCAGCTATTCATGCATTTTGGAAGCTAGACTTCTGGAAGTAGAAGAAATACAGGGAAGTACCATAAGATAAAGTTCTTAAGGACATTCTTTGATGAAGGATCAAAAGCAGAAATTCATTCAGCCAGTCTCTCTTTATAAAGTGGGAACTCTACTTTCCTTTTTCTTCCAGACTTAGCTTAGACTATTGGTTAAGATTGAGCATTAAAAAATATATAAGTTGAATGACTGTATTCTGGTTAATCACTTGAGTAAATTGACTCAATTTACTATGAGTCAATTGAAAGTAAGCAGTTAAACTTAAATAACTGGAGAACCAGAATAATTCTGTGAGGCGAAAGTCAGCATTAAATGATTAATAAAGAAGGAATAGGATTGGTCTCTCACTTCCAGTCAGATCTGGGTTCTCTCAAAAGGCATTCAGACATTTTCCTTAGGGCCTGTGAGTCAATTTTCAATTTTTTTAAATTTTATTTTGTGTGGAGCAGGAATGGAGGAGATAGCTCCTTAGAAAACTCAGCTGAGTGGTCCGAGGTAGCATTTTCCTAGTTGGTCTTGTGAAATTTGGGGGAGTCTAGTCTTGTCTTCCAGTTTGAGTCAGGATTTCTTTTTCCCTGGTAAATCTGAAACAAAGATGTTACATCTATCATAAATAATATAGCTGTCAAATTGATGTCTATCCAAGTTATATGCAGTCATGTTTGACTCTGTACAAAGTTTTAAATTTTTTATACCTCAGTTTCTTCTGTGATAAAAATGGTGGCAAAATATCCGCTGTACCTTTCTTGAAGGGAGGTGCTATAAACTTTAGTAAATTAAAAATGTTCCAAGAGATGGAACATACTCTGTTATATGAGCCTCTCTGTTATGTGAAAGATTGTGCTAATATTAAATAAAAAATGGCTGGATTAAATATAACTCATCACTTGGGACAATGCCTCGTGCAAAGTAAATGCTCAATAAGAGCTGTAATTATCAATATTATTATTACTATTATAATTTATAATTAAAATATATCTGATGTGCTTGCACTATAATAAGATGAACTTTTGACCAAGCCATATATAAAAATTATTTCATGGTTAAATGGCAAGTATCTAAAAGATTTGTTTTTCAGTTTTTTTCAGTCACGATTTTTCACAGTTGTATAATTAGCCCTAGTATATGAAGAATATTCTGACACAAAATTAAAATTAGCTTTTCCTTGGTGCTTTATTTCAAGGACAATTTTTGTTTGGGATAGATTTTTGTTATGATTAGTTTAGCCGACTGTGCTCTGTGTTTAAACTTTGGTACATGGCACTATTCCTCAGTCACTGTAGGACATATAAAGAAAATATTTTAACTGTCATTCAACACTCATAATAGAAAAAATATAAACACATATATAACAGAAGGCAAGATGTCATGAGTTCTATGAGAAGTTTAAAAAGTTATGGAAACAGGGCAGTACAATGGTGGCTCAGTGGCAGAATTCTCGCCTGCCATGCCAGAGACTCAGGTTTGGTTCCTGGAGCCTGCCTGTTCTAGTTTGTTAGCTGCTGGCAATATACCAGAAATGGAATGGCTTTCAAAAGGGGGAATTAATGAGTTGTTAATTTACAGTTCTAAAGTCAAGAAAATGTCCCAGTTAAAATGAGTCTATAGAAATGTCCAATCTAAGGTATCCAGGGAAAGATACCTTGGTTCAAGAAGGCCGATGAAGTTCAGAGTTTCTCTCTCATCTGAGAAGGCACATGGCAAACACAGTCAACGTTTCTCTCTCATCTGGAAAGGTACATGGTGAACATGGTCAGGGTTCCTCTCTCATCTGGAAGGGCACATGGTGAGCACGGCATCATCTGCTAGCTTCTTCTCCTGGCTTGCTGTTTCATGAAGCTCCCCAGGAGGCATGTTCCTTCTTCATCTCCAAAGGCCACTGGCTGATGGACTCTTTGCTTCTCGTGGCTATGTCGTTCTGCTCTGCTCTCTCTGAATCTCTCATTTTCCAAAATGTTTCCTCTTTTATAGGACTCCAATAAACCAATCAAGACCCACCCAAATGGGTGGAGACATGTCGTCACCTAATCCAGTTTAACAACCACTCTTGACTAAACCACATCTCCGGGGGATGATCTGATTATAGTTTCAAACATACAGTATTGAATAGGGATTATTCTACCTTCATGAAATGGAATTTTGATTAAAACATGGCTTTTCTAGGGGGCATACTTCCTTTCAAACCAGCACACTGCCCATACAAAAAACAAACAAACAAAAAACCAAACGAAAAAACCTATCGGAATAGCCAGAAAAAGGAAGAATTCTGTTTGAGGGGATTGACTTTGCCTCCAAAACTTTTTAGAATAAGATCTTAGAAACAATTAGAATAAAATATTCTTAATGGCTGTCAATGAATTCTTTTTCTACACTATTTTTCTATTAAACCATTTTGGTAAAAGAAACATTGTCATGTGGCACGGCTATAAAATTGTTATTAGATATATCATAAACACTGCAGGTGGCAAAATAAAGTTAATGTTGATGTCATCGTAGGACTTAAAGGAGAACGAGGGGAGCCAGGAACAAATGGAATTCCAGGATATCCAGGAAAACCTGGAGAACAAGGTAGAGTAAAAAATGTGTCTGTTTTGTATAGTCTATGTGTTCAGTATAGCGCTTATTTATTTTCTTTTTGTATTTAAAGTTATCAGGAAGGTAAGATAGAAATAAAATTATAATTATTCTTCTAATAGCTCAGTGTGCTGACTAGACACTGGTTTAGGGGGTTGGAGACTACACAATGGGTCATGAACATTGCTCTCCTCTAACTGTCCTTGGGAAAAATATCCCAGAATTTTTCTACATCTTACTTTCTTTGTCTATAAGATTTTGGGTTTGACTGGACAGTTTGGAGATTTAGGAGAACATTTTGATTGGGCCAAATTGCAAAGGGGGAAAGAAAGAACTGCAATAGGCAACTATAGTTCTCATATTGCTTATTATCTTAAAAGTTAAAAAAAAAAGAACTAGATATACGAGGTCTAAATATAAGTTATTGCTTCTTGGTAGCATTACCTTTTCCTCCTATGTTACAGAAGCATTATGAAATCGCTGAATATAAGAATCTCATAGGCACAGCCAAGGCTTAGGCAAGATCCACGTCTTCTCCCACCCCCAGTAGGTTTCGTATCTTTTTGTTTTTTTTTTTAGCTCTGTGGCAATAGCATATTGTTTACAGCCTATATGATCCTTACAAAAGCATTTTAATTTTCCATTTCAGGTGGACTTGGACCGAAGGGGGATAAAGGAAACATTGGACTGGCAGGAATGAAGGGACAAAAAGGCTCCAAGGGGGACGCGTGTGCGAATGGCACCAAAGGACATAAAGGAGAGCCAGGGGCTGTGGGCTCACCAGGCCTAAAAGGGGAGCCTGGGGCCAAGGGAGAAAAGGGGGAGCTTGGGGATAAAGGCTACTGTGGCGACTCAGGGGAGAGGGGAGGCAAAGGGCAAAAGGGCGAGGAAGGAATGAAAGGTGAGAAGGGGACCAAGGGAGACACTGGGACGGAAGGCAGAAGTGGCCCAGACGGCCTGCCTGGGGTTAAGGGTGATCCAGGGGTGAAAGGAGAAAAAGGGGAGCTAGGTGCTCCCGGGCTTGTGGGACCTTCTGGGCCAAAGGGCGAGCCTGGGAGCAAAGGGGTCCGAGGCTCTATCGGGAAGAAGGGATCCCGGGGCCTTAAGGGCTCCAAGGGAGAGATGGCCAGAGCCCCGCGGTCCGCTTTCAGCGCTGCTTTATCAAAGCCTTTTCCACCTCCCAGCGTCCCTATCAGGTTTGATAAGGTTCTCTATAATGACCAGGGACATTACAGCCCAGTCACTGGGAAGTTTAACTGCAGTTTTCCTGGGGCATATGCTTTTTCCTACCATGTCACAGTGAGGAGCCGACCTGCTAGAATCAGTCTGGTGGCACGGAATAAGCAGCAGTTCAAGTCCAGAGAAACCCTCTATGGGCAGGAAATAGACCAGGCTTCTCTCCTCATCATCCTGAAATTAAGTGCAGGGGACCAGGTCTGGCTGGAAGTTTCAAAAGATTGGAATGGGGTGTATGTCAGTGCTGAGGATGACAGCATTTTTACTGGGTTCCTTCTGTATCCAGAGGAAACTGCTGGAATGTCACCATAGACTTGTGTCTTGTGTGCGGTTTGGGTTTAGTGGAATAAGTCAGGTAACATAGAGCAGTGCTATTAAAAAAAGCAATTTTCATCATTTTTTCCATGATAATAAAAGTAATACAGAAAAAAATGCAAGAAAAATATTCTATAACCCAGAGTTAATTACTATTGATATTTCAAGGCATCTCTGTTTTTTAAAAAAATATTTATATGTATTTGACAGCACAGGGATATATAGTTTTGTGGCTACTTTTTCAATTAGCATTATGTTGAGAGCACTTTCTCTTGCCTTTTAAATAATCAATAATGTTTGTATAAAAATACGAATGAAGTTTGTTAGTGAATAGATTTGCTATGTATCTTCTATATCTCCTGTAAATGAATGTGATTTCTTTCTGTGTGAGTGTGAACCTAAGAACTAAGATACTATGATGAACAGGTCTTTCTTAAAGTTTCTGATTCTGTTGGGAGGCTTATTTTCTAACAGATTGGGACAGTCCTCATGTAAGATTAATTCAGGGAGAATACACAAAAAGAGTGGTAAAGATTAACCAAAACATCTTTAAAATGTATCAGTCTTTAATGGGTGTGTAAAGGTTTGCTCATAAAGCCTCCATTATATGGGCTTGTGTGTTGAGTAAAATATAAAAGTTGATAAAGATCATGTTCAATCACAGCAAACATCCAGCCATTCATCAAATTATTGTGCTTAGAAGGACTGAATGTCCTTGAAAGATTCAAGAATAAATTCAAATCCTCTTTGATATCAAATTTGGCCCTTTCTTCATGGTAGAATATTTAATTAGAATAAATTCTTTGGCTTCATTATCATCATCTCTATAAAAATTAATTTCAGTTATTCAGTGATAAAACAGCTAGAGCAGGTGGGGGGTTAGGAATTCACTTGCAATGTGAATGTTTAATAGCTCTGTGAATATTTAATAATTTGGTGGCTTCATTTTTTTGCAAAGGGAATTTTTTGAATCCCAATTGAGTTTGTTCAGTGAAGGCATATAGACTTGCAGATTTACACATTTGCAAATCTTGGTGAGTCGAGCCAGGGAGTGGGTAATGGGGTAATAGGTGAACTTTCTGGTCTTGCTCAGACAGCTCTGACAAGCATCATCTCAATGATTCTCACCGGTATATATTCGAATAGCATTTCCCAAATATATTCAGAGGAGAATTATCTCTGGAAGTTGTTATTGTGAGTGACTGGAAAAAGAGTGGGCTTTGTGGTTAAACAAATGTGGGAAATATAGATTTCATATCTCCTCTTTGAAGATTCATAAAGTACATTAGCATAGTCTGATGTTCCCATAGAAAAGGAATTGTTTAATTTTGTTTTATCCATTGACACCAAACTTATCTTGGGCAAAAAAAAAAAAACCATCAAATAACATCCTGTAGACTAGGGGTCTGAAGGACACCAATTTTGGAATGTTGCATTAGTTTCTCCAAACAAGGATGACCCATTTGGCCGAAGTAAAGTTAATTATACTGTAATGCTCCTGACATTTCCCCCTTCCTTCAACAGTTTTTAATTGTTCAGATTATAATATTGCTTTGGTTATGATTGTGCTTGGAGTTGTCAGAGGGAGAGTAAGATAACTTGTAAAGTGATTACTAATGATGTTTACCCTTAGAATTTTCTTTCTTTTTGACTTTGAGGATTGAAAATCTCTTAGTGACAAGATTCAGGAAATTGGAGTTTTATTTCTCTGTTTGTAAGTTCCTCTTTTCTTTATGCCTTCTCCATCGTTGGATTGGAGGGATTTGCAGAGGCTGAGCATTGACTAATTTAGGAGGATGGGAGAGAAAATGAGAGAGGGGATGCCATGTACAGAAAGTTAGTTGGTCAGAGGACCAGTAAGGTGACAACCACTCACGTGTAGGACTTATGATCTCTGGCAGTGTCTTACGTGCAGGTTCTTGTTAGGCATTTTGTGTGGTGGCTGCAGATAAGAGGTTGGGGTTAGGACCTGAAATTGGTGGTTAATTATTCACTTTTTCCAGAGCACCCAAACCAAGAGGCTGTAAGCCTCAGAGAATGATTTTGGGAGGCATTCTAGGTTCTTTACGACATTCTCTGCTAGGAGGATATGGAAGTAACACCACAGAGTATCCCTTCTTTCAACCATACCATGTCTCCCATTGCATTAAAAGCAGAAGAATCAAGAGTGGGTCTTTTCCATCTTGAGGCTCTGAATACCACCCCTACCCCAATGACTGCTGACTGTACAGCTCTCTCCATTGTATGCTAGATCTGTGTTAAACTGCTGACTTGAGTTCCCAAACTTAACATAAAACCGTGCTTCTGAAATCTACCCCAACCTATTCCTACCCCAATGCTCTTCTCTGACTTATGTAACGGCAACTTCTGTCCAAAAATCTTGGGTCATTTGATTTATTTCTTTCATGTCCAAATCCAATCTGTCAGGAAATCCTTTTGGTGTTTTCCTTCAGGATGTATCCAGAATTTGAAGACTTCTCACAGTTCCACTGCCACCACCCCGATCAAGCCACCATCATTTCTTATCTCAATTATTGCAATAACCTCCTACTTGGATTCCTCTAACAAATGAGGGGTTCATGGCTGAAATATAAATGGGGTCCCACATACCATATGTTTACATTTTTTGAACATGTATCATTACATGTATCATTACATTTTTGATTACATGTACATAAATCAAAACAACAAACCATTACTAAAATAAATTCTATCTTTCTACCTTGAAATATATGTTTTTTATTGAAAAAATAAAGCTATGGCTGTTATATGACTGACAATAAATCAAATATCAAATATTACTGAATTCCTTTTTGTGTATGTCTGTGTGTTCTTTTAAAGGGACGGTGATTTTAGATCCATCATGATTTTTCCATCTAGATCTGTATAAATAAATATTTAAGAGATGTGAACTATTTTTTTCAATACTGAACAATCTCCCTTAACCATTATATATGCACTGCTGTCTTAGCTTGCTAGATCCGCTATAACAAATACCCCAGACTGTTTGGCTAAAAAAGAAGAATTTATTGTATCATATTTTGGGAGGCTAGACGTCCAAAATCAAGGTGCTAATAGGCCACGTTCTCTCCAAAGTCTGAAGCATTCTGGTGGTGATTTGCTCATAATCTATAACTTCTGACACGTGGCCATCTCTCCCCTTGTCTCTCCTGCTATTCTTCTTATGTTCAAATTTCCTCTGCTTATAAAGATTCCAGTCATATTGGAATAGCATCCAGCCTGATTCACTTTGGTCTCATCTTTTTCTTTTTTACGTTTTTTAGTGTGAAATATAACATATATACAAAGAAAAGAAAGAAAAAACAATAATTTTCAAAGCAAACTTCAACAAGTAGTTACAGAACAGATTTCAGGGCTTGTTATGGGTTACTGTTCCACTATTTCACATTTTTCCTTCTTGCTGCTCCAAAACACTGGAGGCTAAAAGAAATATCAATATAGTGATTCAGCAGTCATATTCATTTCATAAATCCTATTTTCTCTATTATAACTCCTCTTCCTTTTTAAAAAATGTTTTTAATGAGAAAATCGTCATACACATACAGTCCATACATGGTATACAATCAATGGCTCATAATATCATCACATAGTTGTGTATACATCACCTTGATTATTTTTAGAACATTTGCATCACTCCAGAAAAAGAAATTAGAAAAAAGAAAAAATTCATACATCCCATACCACTTACCCCTCCCTCTCATTGACCATAGTATTTCAATCTACCTAATTTTTTTGCCCTTTATCCCCCCCATTACTATTTTTATCTATATTTTTTACTCATCTGTCCATATCCTGGATAAAAGGAACATCAGACACAAGGTTTTCACAATCACATGGTCACATTGCAAAAGCTATATCGTTATACAATCGTCTTCAAGAATCAAGGCTGCTGGAACACAGCTCTACAGTTTCAGGTTGGTCGCATCTTAATAGGATCTTCAAAAATCCTATTTACAAATGAGCTCACATCCACAAGACTTGGAGTAAGAACTTGAACATGTTTTTGCAGTGGGCGTGATTCAATCTGTAACACAGTGCAATTCATGATTATTTCCAGAACAATGAACGGGAACACAAAGAGAAGCAAGAAAATGGATGTCCAGCGTAGTTGAGAAACAACGCTTTGTATTCTATGCCAAAGAAGGACTTGATGATTAAGTTGTCTTTCTTTTAACTGAGCACATCCATTGCTCCAATCCTGTCCACTCCTTGAAGCTATGTCCATCTTCCATGTTTGCAGCAGTACCACCGTCATCCCCAGGAACTGATGATATTAGTCACAAGAGCACATGGGTAAAAGTGCAGGTTTTACTGGCCAGATTTAAGTCCCAATCTTGAGTAAAAATGCCCTGGATACTAAAATAAGTTTACATGTTGTGTGCTTATTTTGTACAGGACCCTCTGAAGCATGGCCCTAAGGACCCTCTTGCTTAAGTCTAAAAGCAGTATTGCCTATTTTTGCTCTTGACTCCCTTCAATCTACTCTCAAAACAACCATTTTAAAAAGGAAGTGGGGGTTATCTTATGTCTCTGCTCAAAGCCTCCTGAAGTTCCCACATCGTTCTCAGCAGGAGTCAAGTCCTTTCCAGTCCAAATCGCTACCATGATAAGAAAGGACCCACTTAATCTGGACCCATAATTCTGCTCTGACACCTTCATTTACCACATCTCTTCCCCCCTCACTTGGCACATTGCCCTTAATGCTGTTCCTCAAGTTTACCAGGCAGATTTCTGCTTCAGGGCATTTGCATGCGCTGTTCCCTCTATCTAGATGGTGGTTGCCCAACTAACTGCATGGCTGGCCCTTTCCTCTTTCCAAGCCTTTCATTCAAGTATCACCTTTTCACTGAGGCCTTTTTTGGCTACTCGGTTTTAAGTTGTGGTTCCCCATGCTTTGGCTGTCTTCCCTGCTTCATTCTTCTCCCTAACACTCAACTCCGTCTAGTATGCTTTGCATTTCACTTAATGATCCTGTTCATTTCCTGTCTTCTCACTAGAAAGTAAGTGCCATGGAACAGGGATTATTGTCTCTTGTTCGTTGCTCTCTCCCCAGTTCCAGCATAGGACTTTGTGTTGATTGGATTAATGTTTGTAGGTACAAAATGATGTGGTAGTTGTAGATCCCTCCACAAGGTGGTGCTCATAGTTTATGTATATGTATTTTTGGTTTCCATCTTAAGTAAGAAAAAAAAAAAACCAGCCTGTTCAAAGTAAGTAAAATAGTGACTTACGTGTCACAATTAAGAAGCTGCTTATGTGAAACACCATGTTTAACATTTTATAACTTTTCAGACAGCTACACTTTTTCTTTCCCTGTTGGGTCATTTCACGGCCACTCTGAGGGGTTGAAACGAGGAATTTACAACTATGGAAGGGGCACGTGGCCCTGTTGTCTGAATACCAAGCTCCTTGTGAGAAGGGCTGAACCACCTGTGTGTAGCAGACAGGCTCCAAAGTCAGCTCCAATGGCGTCTGTCCCCCTGCAGAGCCATGTCACTCAAGGTTATGCCCTTAGTAACCAAATCTGGTGACTGAGCAAGGTCAGAGGTATAAAGCCCCAACATTTTCAGTCCTTCACGGACCATTTTGATGGGCAATATTCACTCCAGAGCTCTCTGTTGGATTGGCTGAATCTTCGCTTGGCCTTCCTCTTGGTTCAATTTCGCCCCCTGCCCACTTCTGCTCTTTTCCCTTCCCTTCCACAGGTGGGAATTCTTAACAAATATCTTGTACCCTAGACTGTCTCATCACTGCTTCTGGAGTCCTGGTAAGGGATAATGAGATACAAGGCATGAGAGGAAAAAAGTAGTAGAGGATACACTTTTGTGAACCACTTGTTCCTTGTGTCCTGCACATGTGAATGTGTGCACACACACATAAATACACACACACATACACTCAGCACACCTCTCTCCTTTGTTCTGGGCTACAGCTGAAAGAATAAATGAATGAATGTTGTTGGAACACTATTGGAAGCTTTTGGCCTGGCATTTAGTTCCAAAGAACCTCTGCCGTCCAACTATAGTGATTAAGAACATGGACTCAGGAGCCAGACGTACTGGGTTAGAATTCTACTTACTAGTGATGTGACCTCGGGCAAGACCCTTACCTATATGTGCTTCAGGTTCCTCATTAATAAAATCTGATTTAGATTTAAATGAGTTTACATTTGCAAAACTCTTAGAATTGTGTCTGGCACATAGTAAGTGCTAGATAGATGTTTGTTAAGTAAATTGAAAGTCAGCTATATTTAAATCAAAAGTGAAAGAGGCTTCATTTAGTGTATGGGTCAAATTCTTTCTCATGGTCAGGTACGTATTAGTTTTTCATACTAGTTTTACAGCTGATGGAATCATGAGTGGACGAGGAGAAGAAATCAGAGCTGGTTTGAGCTCAGCGTAGGAGCAGAGGTGGTAATGTTGGCTGAATTGGAGCAATCCATTTAATCAAATCAAAATTAATCAAAGCCTTCCCATAGAACGGCTGAGTTACATAGGCATAAAGTAGTATGTTTTATAAAGGACACACAAAATGAAAGTTTTGTTCTTTTGATATGAAATTGAAACTCACCCTTTCCTCTAAATCACTGTTAATAGAGTTAATATACAAAAGTACATGGACACATCTTTGTACTTAGGCATCCAGGACTAGTGCTTTAGATTGCCACACTGAACATATGCTTCCTATACAACCTGGACAAGGCACCAAAAAAGTTCCCCTGTAAGGATGGATATTTTGCTGATCTGAAAGGTCATGACAGTGATAAATGAGAAATCCCAGTGGACCACAGCGAGGATTAGTAGCAGGAATTGCATTGGCTCACTGATTAAGGCCACATCAGCAGTCAGAAGATGGCAGCGGGGCAGGTGGCCTTGGTCTTGTTGCTGCTTCATCTGATCCATCTCTCAGGGTGATGAGTCTGAGATGTGTCTTCCAGGCTCACAAACACAATCCCTCTCTGCTTCCCTTTTTTTCCCCCTGAGAATAAATGAGCAACAAGAAATTTGGAACATCCAGATTATTCAATGTCAGAGCTATTGCCAGAGCAGCACGCCCACTCTCCTTGGATGTTGAATGCAAGCTAAAATTGCCTCTGGCAAAAGGTTTTGTGAAGGTCTTATTCATTCATTTTAACTTAAGAAAAATTAATGACCACCTACTATGTACCAGGCACTGGGCTCAAGCCCAGGATACAAAGATGAATGAGATAATTTCTTGTCTTAAAGGAAGTCACAGTTGAATGGAAGAGGCAACTAAGTAAAGGCAATGGTTGTTCCATCCTTTTTTGTCTCAAGATGGCCAAGGACCTAAATTCCATGGCTATTATAGGAGAAATTGAAAAAACACTTAATTCAGCAAGCTGGTTGATTGATGTTCTGATTTAACTAACCCAAGGAGTACTAGATAAGCAATTTGTATCAAAAGGTTCAGCTTCAGCAGGAGAAAAACTTTAAACAAAAAATTCGAAAACAACATTTTCACAATTGGCTGTTACCATGTAACACCAAATCTTGTTTCAAAGACTTTAGATTGACAAGTAGAGTGAGAATGGAAGAACTCCTATATGGGGAATTAGAAATTGATCTTCATAGTGGACCAGCCAAGTGTCAAGGGTTATAGGAGGTTGAAGAGTTAACATAGTTTCACCTGGGCCTGAGCATCAGGAGCAGGGCTTCATGGAGAGTAGCCCTGCAAAGGATCTTGGTAATCATCTCACCAGCTTCTGCTGAAGAAGAGAATTCATAACCTGGATTCTGTAACTCAATATATGTGATCCAACGACCCAGAGATCATAGTGTTCAGATTCTAACTAAAGACTAAAGATTCCTGTTATGGATTATGGGTTATATTGTGTCTCCCAAAAAGGGATGTTGAAATCCTAATCCTCAGTATCTCACAATGTGAATTTATTTGGAAATGGGGCTCAGATGTAATTAGTTAAATTATGCTAGAATAGGGTGGGTCCTTATCCAACGCGAATGGTGTCCTCATAAGAATAGGAGAAGTGACCCAGAGACAGCAGAGAAGTCTGTGTGAAGTCAGAGACAGAGACTGGAATTATCTACAGGTCATTGAATGCCAAGGTTTGCCAAGCACCCCAGAAGCTAGAAAGAATCAAGGAAGGATTCTTCCCTAGGAGTATTATTCTCTAAGAGAGAGCATGGTCCTGCTCACACCTAAATTTTGGACTTCTAGCCTCCAGAACTGGGAGAGAATAAATGTCAGCTGTTTTAAGCTACCAGGTTTGTGGTATTTAGGAAACTTATATAACTCCTGATTTAAAAAAGAAGAAAAATTAGAGGGATATAATGTACCTGCAGAAAAGTACACAAATGTTGCATTTACAGGTCATGAAATACTACCATATCATTGCAATGTTGACATTTTCCAGTACCTGGAAGGCTTCTTTGTGCCCCTCTCCTAGTTAAATCCCCCACCCCCCAAACATAATCTATGTTAGTATGATTTCTATTCTCATAAATTAATTTTGCATGCTCCTGAACTTCATCTAAATGGAATCATGTAGTTTGTACTCTTTCACATCTGGATTCTCTCTTCGACATTCTGTCTGGGAGATCATCCAAGTTGTGTGTATTGGCACCACTTAAGATGCTGAACATCTTTTCATATGCTGATTGGCCATTTGTATATCCTCTTTTGTGAAGTGACTGTTCAATTTTTTGCCCAGCTTCATTGGATTGCCTGTCTTTTTCTTATTGATTTACAGGAATTTGTTAGATTGTCTGCATACAAGACTCCTAAATTTTAATCCACTTCTCTTTTTTGTATGAGCAGGTCAATTTTGTTTTCCAAGTCCCTTCCTGCCTTTCACTCATTCCCCTTAGGTTTCCAAAACGTGCCTCCCCTGCTGATTATCTTTGCATGACTAAAATTTCTTTCCAGAGAAGCAAATTAGTATTTAGATGTATAGTCTATTCTCATTACTTGTTGTAGTCATGTTCTGTAAAGTCACCATGAATCCCAAATGAGGAAAAACTAAACCATTGCTCCCGGGAGAAGCACAGAGTTAGTTTCCTTCAAGCCTCATGTTGCAACATTTTTGTCAACCGATCAATACATAATCCTGTTTTATGTGTGACATTCTTTTTGAAGATATCTTATTTTAAACATATTGTGATTCATTAACGTTGACTCATGGCTAAAACCACTCATGCCTGAACGAAATTTATCTAGCACACTTATTTGTTCTGAAGTGGACATGCCATAGCCTTGTTGCATTTAGGAACATTAGGCAACACATCAGCACTAAGCTTGGGGCCATTTTAAGCAGTGAAATAATCAAAAGTGCAAAAAACGTGTCACCAAACATGCCACATAAAGGATATTTGTTTACAGCGTGAGAGCTGGAACAGGAAGGCAGAGTGTCACCTTTTTGGCCTTGGCTAGGAATGTGCACTTTTTTGGTGCTCTGCACATGTCCACTAGTGACCACAAAAGCACTGTGAGTGTTGGTTGTGAGGCTACAAATACATTTTAGACAGCAGGCAAAATGGCAAATATGGAATCCTTGAATAATGAGGATCGAGTGTAAGTGACTGACATGCCTTTGTTACTTTATTATATCTATCTTGTAAAAGGAAATAAAGCCAGACAGAATAGCTGATGATAGAATTTCAGGAATTAGAAAACTGATGGGGAATTTTTTTTGAAGGAGATTGGGGGTAAAGAATAACCAGAGTGAGGCACTTTCTTTTAAAGCTAAAATGCAACTATACTCTTGTCTCTTCAAGTTCTCCTTGAATTTAGACCAATTAGCTTAAAAAGATGTTGGAAAAAGGAAAAAAGCTTATTCATTGAAAAATGATTGCCCCATTAAAAAAAGAAAAGATTAAGGGGCATAGGGTTATAGCCAGATAACTGGTTTCAGGACTGTTTTCAAAGATTGTCCATCAGTGGCTTACTACCAGCCTGGGAACCTTATGGAGCAATGTTCCTGAGATCTGTAGTCTTAGAAGCCAGTGTCATATCGCAATAATAATTTGCCTGGAAATTACAAAGCATGATTATGAAATTAGTGAGTGACACTAAATTCGGAAGTGGAGTCTAACACATTATAACAAGGAAGATGATTTGGGATGAACTTGAAAATGCTGGAAACACGCATTTTCACACACACACATAAACAAACACGAAGAAATATCAGCCAAGGCAATTTACATGATGAGAAAGAGGAGTCAAAATAGTGGGGGAAAAGTGGATGTGACTGGTGAGACACAAATAGGTCGGCTCAACACTAGGCCAAGACTGTGATTGAAAAGAAACTATGGTTCTGAGTATCTAAACTAAGCAAACTGGAGTATTTAATCTCTGCCTATAAAACGAACTTCCAGTTTCTTATACTAAAAACACTAGAACATGGGCACAAATTTTAGAATCTCAGTCTGTTTCTACCATAAACACTTCACTCCTCAAATGTGTATTGATCACTGATTAACTGTCAGGTACCATAACAGGTTCACCATCAAACAATTTTGTAAATTCTTTAATTGAAGTATTTATTAATTGTCATAGGAGAACAACGGAGGAGCTGGAAACAATCTGGGAGGATTAAGGAGTTTGGGCATTAATTTATTTAACTACTCAATAAATATTTATTGAGTACCTACCTCATTCCAGCCATCATGCTACATACTGAGAGTGCAGCTTTGAACAAAAAGACACATCTTTGCCTTCATGGAGCTGGAAGTTTAGTGGGGAAGACAAAAGAGATAACATTAAACTATTTCTTGAAAAATACTTCAGTGTTTGTCTGATGGAAAAGTAAGGATGGTCATTTCTGGCAGAGGTCCATGTAAGTAGAACTGAAGAGGTTGGTGAGCTTTGAGAACTGCAAGTAGCGGGGTATGGCTGGAATCATGTGGGATGTATTTGATAAGAATCCAGTGAAATAGATTCTTCCAAAAATGTTGCAGCTAAAACTTTCACAACTGGCTTTGTAGCTAGATCTACCTATCTATGTACCTGTCCATCGATCCATCTATCCATCAATCTATCCCTCCATCGATCCATCAATCCATCAATCCATTGATCATCCATTCATTGATCCATCCATTCATCCATCCATCCATCCATCCATCCATCCATCCATCCATCCATCTGTCATCTATTTTCTGTCCACCTATCTAGGTATCTAGGTAGCTATGTTAGGTATCTATCTATCTATATCTATCTATCTATCTATCTATCTATCTATCTATCTATCTATCTATCTATCTATCTAGACTCTCTCTCTCTCTCCCTCCCTCCCTTCCTCCCTCTTTCCCTCCCTCCCCCCTTCTCTTTCTCTCTCTCTCTCTCTCTCACCTATCTATGTGAGGCCTAGTCTGTGCATGGTAGATTAAACACTGGGGGAATCATACAGGAATGAGTATGACAGGGTCTCTGTCCTCAATGGTACTTATAATAGATCATAGCTATGACATATCCAAATGGTGTTAAGTTGGAAGAAGCTGAAAATCAGATTAAAATGGAAGGAGCTAAGCTCAGGTTTCAGTTTGACTCTGTAACATCACAAAGGCAGAACTGTACAATCAGTTATAGGGATTTTCCATCCTTTGCCCTGAGATGTTCAAAGACTTTATAGCAGTTTTGAGCTACTGAGCTCTACCCAGAACTGTCAGGGTAGACAAAAGATAAGTCTTAGAGTTCAAAAAGAAAATTTCCCTTTGGATTTCCAAAGTTCATATAACTTTTACATGTTCGGTTTCAAAGGGTCAGTTTAGGGTTACATTTATTATACCCTCTTAAATGCCTTTCAGAAGCATTGCATGTTTGTTACTCAGCTTTTTCTGCAGTCACAAACAACCTCAAAATTTCAGTGGCTTACAATGAGAGGCATTTATTTCTCATTCATGTGTTTATAGATTGTTTGCTCCTCTGCTGAGCTCTGCTTGGCTTTGCTGGGTTGGGCTACACACAATTGGATTAGATCAGTCTCATGTATCTCTTCATTTTGTGACTTAGGCTGAAGGAGCAGCTATTATCTAGGAAACATTTTCATCAAGGTGGGGGGCAAAATCTCAAGCAATTGGCAGAAACTTGCAATGTCCCTAAAGGTTTCTTCTTGCCCATGGTATAAGTCATATTTTCTTGTGTTCCATTTCCCAAGAAAATCATGTGATCCAATCTGTAACTAGGTTTAGGAGTATACTCTTTCCATGGGGGCAAGGGCAAAATAGGGAGTATAAGTGTTTGCCAATGAATTATATGATCTACCACAACATATCTATTTATTTGTAAAAAACTTCTACAGATAAACTGAAATCTCTTAGAGGTGTTGTGATCTGAAACTATTAGAAAAACACTACATTTCAAAGGAAATGTTCTTACTAAGATTTTCTCTCATGCTGTACTAGAAGAGTTGATATTAGAAATGGATTCATAGTAATGATCTGTAATAATTGACTTGGGGTGAGAGTGCTATGGGAATAAAAATTCAAATTGATGATATAATAATTTGGAGGTATCCATTTGTGAGAAATATCTGTGCAGTTTTTATTAATTTAGAACTGATATGACAGTACTACTAACCCAGGCAGGATTAGAGAAACCCTTGTGTCTTTAAACATGGAAACACATTTTTTTGGGTGGAGTGGGATGAGGGAAATCATATGTTTTCACAAGTAGATAAAGCTGTATATAATTGCTATGCTACTTAAACAATCCATATGTTTTGTTTGGCTGAAGAATGTGTGCTCCTTACTGCTTATTTTCTCCTGCAAATCCAGGTGGCAATATTGCTGTGATTTCTGTTCTAACAAGTGACAGAAGTAGTCATTTTCCCTGTGTGTGAGAGGAGTGTAAATCTCCCCCTTGCAATGGAGCTATAAATATGGCTCTGTCTGAGGTATGAACTTGCAAGTTAAACTTGATTATAGAATTATGGATTAAATTTAAAATATCTTAAATGCAATGTATTTTGTGTGGCCGTTTTAAGAGCCTATAGGATATTACATAGCAAAATGAACAATTATCACATGTTCTGTTCCTTCTTGTATTTTAATGCTTTATGCTGACATTAGGTGTGGTACTTAGTGTGCAGTGATGAATGTTTTAGATAATTATTCATGCTTCTGCAGCTTCATTGAACGCTACTTAAAAGTGAGCCATTGAGCAATTGACTTAGAGATCAAAATGAACCACTTAAAGAGACACACAATTCAGCACAAGCCAGCCCACCCTGTTATGTGCTTCAGATTAGTTTAACTGTTTTTAAACACTGATGATGTAAAACATTTCGTGGAAAACTACTTGCCAAAATTCTTGGAGCCACTAAGATTTGTTGATGGGAAAGAATAAAAACTAGTAAAGAAGTTTGATTTTATGGCTAATAGGAGAAATTTAAGCACTCAAAAATTTTTATGAGGTCATTGGGGTCTAGTTTGTCTATCCTTTCCTCCTTTTTTCATTGTTTGTTTGTTCTTTGCCATGGTACTGTTTAGGGTCCTTTCAACTGCAGTTAAGAGGAAACCTAATTAGATCGATAAAGAAAGTTAGTATTTCACGTAACAGGTGGAATGGGCCTCAGTGATGAGGGGTTGGGGGTTCTAGTTCTAGTTCTCTGCTATTCTCTTGGCTCTTCCCTCTTCTCAGCATTCATTCTCAGGTTGGTTACTTTTATTGTATTAAAATACAATAAAATTGGCTACTTTTATGGTATTAAGATGACTGCTGCAACATCCAAGGAAACGTGCTTCCTTGATTATGTGCAGAAGAAAATAATTCTTCTTCAACATATCAGAGACTTTAATTGTTACCAATATCCATTCTTCCTTCTTATATATGAATAAAGATTTAAGCTAGAAATATGGTTTTCCATCTGGAGATGACATTTTCCAATGGCCGATGTATCTGATGTAGAAGGTGACTCAAGTTCTTTGTAGTAGAACATAATGGAAACACATGTGTATAACTTCTGGTTCTCCCCCAAAGGCAAGAAGATGTTTCCCCCTTTTCCATCAGCACTGGATTGAATGAGAGACTGTAGGAGGGTTTAGACCATGCCTTAGTTTTCTGGCTGCTAAAACAAATACTCTACAATGGATTGGCTTAAACCATCGAAATTTATTGGCTCACAGTTTTGACATCAGGAGAAAAAAAAAGGCTTCAGAAAAGCAATGTTTAGTCTCTGAAGACTGAATTCTGGGTCTTGCTGCTGGTGATCCTAAGATCTATGGTTTTTCTGTCTCATGGCAATGTACATGGAGCATCTTCTCCTTACTCATCTTGATTCTGTTGGCATCCAGTTTCTGCCCATGGCTCTCGCTCTATCTCTCTGTCTGAGTTTCATTCTGCTTATAAAAGCCTCCAATACTCTGGATTAAAGTCCAACCAGACTCAGTTGACCACAACTTAACCAAAAATGACATCTTCAAAATGTCTTATTTACAATGAACTCACACCCACAGGAATGAATTAAGATTAAGAATATATCCCTTCTCCCATCCTCAGAGAATGTAATCTAACATTTAACAGACCATGAGATGGGAGTCGAGTATTGAAAAAAACAGAGAAATAAAGAAAAATAAGTGGGGACATCTCACAACTTCATGAAATAGAGTGACCTTATCAGCTTGACTTTTATATGAGAGAGAAATAAACTATTGTTTTAGCTTTAAGTTTTTGTGAGTTACGTTTCTGAACTGATATCCCCACCATTAGAAGAGGAGTGAAATTAACTCTCCAGGCTTTCTGTATTGCTTTAAATCAGGTGCTCATCTCTGGGATACAAATGGTCTCCAGAGTAACATGGAGTGTGTCATTTGGGTTAAATCCTGGTTCCCAAATCGCAATTGTTGGTTAAGATTAAACAGGTTGGTTAAGACTAACCAGGCCAACTCCTGGATCACGGATTCATTGGGGTCAGCAGGGAATGGGGTCATATTGACATTCTATTAGAAAAATAATGAGAAATAGTTGGTTCAACAGTGTTCATTAGAACCATGTCTCTTCTCATTGGCATGTCTAGCAGACTGTGAGGCTGAGAAAATAAAAGTCGATTAGTTCAGTCCATCCTTATGATACAGTACTGGGCCATTCTTCTATTCACATTGCCAAAGCAGTAGACTATAGCCCAAATAAGGGTGGAATTTAAGGTTTAGTATATTTATTTTCATTTATTCACTTCTTTACCAACACATGTATGTGTGCTTGCATTTGGGTACTGAGAGCCTGATCCATGATGCTGTGAGTAGGCAAAGTTCTCCTTCCTTTAGATATTGTTACCTGAAAATGGCTTGTTTGGTTTGCTAACTGAGGTTTAGTTGGAATTGTCTCCACCAGGCTGTAAGAATATGAAATTAATTGTCTCCAATAGTCAACCAGTCCAATAACAGCCTAAATAGTTCAAAAGCCTAACAGATACCCAACTACCACCTAGTACTCTACTCGCTCCTTCTATATGAGGGTAAGGTGGGGGACGGTGTTACCTGGATGGAAACAAGAGGGGCTGCACTTCATAATTTTATCAATCATTGGTTCCATATGCTGCCAAAAACCCTTCTGAGCTACTCTGCTGGGATATGCCCCCTAACCAAGTCCTTAAAATTTGTAAAAATTGTGAAAGACGGGACTGAAGAATGCAAGTAGATTATTGACTGCATTGATGGTCTCTGAAGAAGAAAATACAGAAAATGGGACAAGGGATCTGCATTAAATTGCTTGGTTAAATGCATGCTGAGAAAGCCACTAATAGCACAGAAGTGAAGAGTTTGGTCTCTGGGATCCAAAGGATGGCGCTAGAATTCTGCCTCTTCCACTGACTAGTTTTAATGTGGGCAGTTACTTTCTCTGTCTAAATCTCAGCTTCCTCACTGATAGAAAGGTAATGATGATAGTCCCTATTTTGTGGGTTAGTGGGGGTTTAAACGAGAATAAGATATTTGCCACAGAGCCAGTTACATAGGAGAACCTGTTGGACCTTCCCCTCCAGCTCCTTTTCCAGCAATTTATTCACTTTGAAGAACATTGAGGTGACATACAAAAAGAGATTATATTTTTTATTATAAGACTGGGACCCCAGTTTTACTAGATACCACCTCATCAGCCCATCAACAACCCTAATTGGAGATTTCCTTATCCCAGATTCTATTCACACACACACACACACACACACACATACACACACTTAAAAGGGATCAGTTCTGAGGCCATTAGAAACAATTATCAACTGGTTTAACTGCAGCCTACCACTAGCTGAGCAGCATTCATCTTAGATGATATTTTAACTGAGGTCTCTGAGCAGAAAAAAGTTCACTGGCTCTAAATGCAGGGGTTATTTGGCAGAGAGTAGAGGGAGACCTGCTAATGAGCTAACTGATTTCAGTTCAATATAAGGAAATACTCCTAAAAATTATATCTGTCTGAAAATTTAAGCAGATCCTCCCAGTGGTGCTGAGTTTTATTTCCAAGCAGAGGGTGTACAATTATTTATCAGGATATGATTGAGAGAGATTCACATACAGAATGCATTGTTGGAATAGGTAGTTGCTTGGATTATGAGGTGCTTTGACTACGTATTTAATTCCTAGTCTTGCAACATAAACATGGCCTTCATTTAGAATTGTTGCCTCCTGGCAAGAGGGACATCTGTGCCTGAGAATAGAGCTTTTCTTGCTCCCCCTGGTTAGTGAGAAGTTGCAGGCATTTATGAGGTTAATATTGGGCGAGCTCTTCTACAAGCTCTTTTACAAGTCCTGTTGAGCAAGCAACTAACAAATGTCCCAGTTAATTTGCAATCATGGTTTACCCTCCACCTTGAGGGAGTGGTACTTCCTGGAATGTTGCATGCAAAAGTAGACAAAGGAAGCGGTAATGACCCATT